>APFE031523685.1:162438-174857 GCA_000404065.3 Pinus taeda | reverse complement strand
ATAATAAAATCATGTTGTTGACATACGTACCCTTAGAAGGTTCAAATGGTCATGCAATTTCAACCTCAGCAAATAGTCTTCCATAGTGAAGCAACATCGTAGTGAAGACCAATGTAAAGAAGGCACCCTCACACTCATTATAACTTCATTTGCCAAAGAAAAATCATCTTTGTTTAAAAACCATGGGATGTCACCTTATTTGAAAGACTAAGAGGGACCAACCTCTCCTCTAGTTTCTTGTCTTGGTCAATGTTTCTTTTTATTTTTTGAAGAAATAAGATATCTCCTAATAGCTAATGTGTCATTTTATTTCGATGATATGTGCCTCCATAATTAAGATTAAACATTTTTAAATATATGCATGGGATCTAGTAAGTGGGCTCATAAAAGATATATTTTATTTTCATCCCAATGGGAAATCTATCAACATAGGTATTAAAGAATTCTGCATCATCGAACATAAACTCCGCATTTGAATCAAACATTTCTACAAACTCCTTCTCCTTCTCTCTCTCATATTCTCTAAGCCATTCAACTGGTGTCATTATTGCAAGCCTTTGGGTTCTCTCTGGTTTACCATTGAAAGCGGATGTTGCTCTTCTATAAGAGTGTTCTTCGGGGAGGAATACCCTTGAGCAGTCATACACTAGCCCTCGTAGGTGGTCAAACCACCTAACCTCAAAAGAAGGTCCACAAAATTTACATCCATGATACGCTTTGGTTACAAGACCTGCAAAATTATTGTATACAGACCGACACATTAGCAACCATGAAGATCAGAATAATTGCAACGAATTAAATTAAATATATGTGAAACAATATCAATAAAAATGTAATTTACCAGAGCAAACTCCTAATCCTATATAATCATGTATGGTGTGCGCACATATGCCATACAACATAAAAATCCTCTCTGTTGCAATGGGGTTTTGATACATCGTACGAATGTATCCCTTCCCATAATTTCTTCAATTCATCTACGAGTGGTTGTAAGTAAACATATATATTCTTCACTTGTCTTCTACCAGGGACTATGAGAGCCAATCTAAGATGTTAATTCTTCATGGACAACCATGGGGGGATATTGTTATTGATCTACTACAGGAAAAACATAATAGTTGGTGTTTTGGAGGGAATATGGGTTAACGTCATCCATGGCTATGTTGAGTCGTAGACTTCATACTTCATCCTTGAATTTTTCAGGCCATGTATCCTCTATATGCTTCATGGCTATTGAATCTATTGGGATTCACATAACTCCCAACTCACTTCTATGTGAGGCATGCCATCCCTGCAACATAACTAAACTTTGCAATGAAAGAGCCTTTGAATCCTTGTGATTATAGACATGTGCCTCAATATCTTATAAGGAGGACCATGTTATTTACCCATGTTTTTGAATTACTGTACTTGTCATACCCACATTTCAGACATATCTCTTTGTCTGCATATTCTTCTCTATATAAAATACAATCATTTGAACATGCATGAGATGATATGTACTCAACACCCAACATTTTCAACAACTGCTTTACCTCTTCGTAGCAACCCAATAAGACATTATCACTCAAGAAAAAGTTATCTTTGAATAACCTACAATTGGTGGGGAATATAATTGTACAATCTCAATATTTAACATTCGTAAAATCAACCGTTTTTAATGTTGATTGTCTGACAATATTTTTCAAAATATAACAGACTTGATCGATCGTGTAGGTAAATTACCTCAATATTTCCAAGAAACATGCATTCGACATACCAAACTTTGCTTTCAAGTTGTACAACAACATTAGTTTCCCCATTTAAGTAGAATTTGACTTGCCGCCAAGTCCAAAGAGAGGGGTGGTGGAAGCATATTTCAGGCTTTCTAATAAGGTATCAGTGATATGAGCATCATCCCTATCTCATTGTTTTGGAATGCATTTAACAACATTGCCTCTATGACAGTCGTATCCCGTAAGTAATCATCCATACCAACCTCTATTTGATTGCCTCCATTTCCAACTTGTGACGGAGAACTACTATTTCTATAGTCATTCCTAATTGGTGAATATGGATGTAGTGGGAATTGAATAGGTGGATGATTCAACCATTATTTGTGTGCTTCCTCTCTGAGTCTTGCTATTAATGCAACCTTCTCTCAAGTTGACATTGTAGTGGGTTGCACCGAAAGATGGTAGGTGGGTCACTCATCATCACCAGAATGCTAATTTCAAAAAATAATTAACATCGTTAGTGTAATATCAATGATATTAGTAATCACGTCAATGCAATTGGTTTGTTGAAATTACATTATACCAAACAATTATTGCCATCGTTGATCCATGATTGCGGTTGGAAGACGCCATGTTCCAATTGGTAGGGTGAAGAGGTTGTCCATTTTCATCTATCAACTGCTTATGATATGTTGCTCCTGATAAGAGCTTCTGACATTTTTAAAATGGAGGAATATTTTTTACATCTGAACTCAATTCTGAATCAGGATCTTGCAAATTTGGATACATATTTATTCAAATTGACAAGGATTAAAAAAATAAATTCAATTAGATAATTGAAATATAAATAGAATCTAAACTTACTGGAAATGAAAAGGGAGAACTCCGTGAAGGACTTGGATCAACAATATGGAACAAGTTGGAATTTGAAGAATTGACTATTTGATATTATTGAGATTTGATCCCCACATTTAAGAAAAAATAGAAATAAAATTTTATGTGCATATCTAAAATTATTTTCGAGAACCATATAACCACAATCTGAATTTCAATATGGTTTTCAAACCATTTTTCAAGAATAAGACAACTTTAAGCCGAAAATGTATACTATGAACTACTGTAATTCACGTGGATGCATCCTAAAGGATAATTTAAGATTAATATGTCATTTTATGTGAAAATAAAATTTCAGATAACTTTTAAATCCTACCAGTGCGCTTATTAGAAAAAATCACACTGATGCGTTTAAATCATAACAACACCGATGCATTCAAATAATCCCCGCACCGATTTACGACATTCCAAAAAATATAAAATATGTTATCATATCGGTGCTCTTTATAAAAATGCATTGATGTGTTTAATAAAAACAACGCCGATACACACATGTTTATGGGATTTTGAAAATAAAAACGAATTCTACCACGTTAGTGCTCTTATAACAATTACAACACCAATGCATTTGAATACAAACTGCACTGTTGCGTTAAAATATTAATCACATTGTTTCAAGATTTCGAAAATAATAAAAAAATATTGTATCATGTCGGTGAGTTGAAAATCTTTGGCGCCCCAGCAATGTTGGTGCTCTTTACTTGTAAAAACATCAATGCTCTTTACTATCGAACGCATTGATGTTCAAATTAAGTGAAAAAAAAAAACATGATTTAAAAAAAAAAAAAATAAAAAAAAAAAAAAGAAAGAAGAAGAAGAAGAAGAAGAAGAAGAAGAAGAAGAAGAAGAAAGAACGACAATTGTTTTTTCTAAATATAATTTGATAAAGTTTTTTAAATAATAAAAAGTTCTTCACTATTTCATTATTTTCCCCAAATTTCAAGGGAGTGATTTGTAAGAGAGACATACCAAGAGCATTGTGCAACAAAAAAATACTTTGGAGTAACATAACTACTCAAAAGATCAGAAGTTCAAAGGTATGGTGTTTCACTCAAAACCCTGCATAGTAAAAAATTTAAATTTTGTTGTTGATTTTACTAATTTTTTTTTTTACAATTTCTGTTAGAGCTTAATTAAAAGAGAGATCATTTGCAAGAGAGACATACTGAGAGCACTGTGGAGTAGTAAAATATTTTGGAACCACAAAAATATCAAAATTTGAAAGGTATGGTGATTCACTCAAAACCTTGCATAGCAGAAAAAAATAAATTTTATTGTTAAATTTTTTACAATTTTTGTTAGATTTATTCACAATTAAAAAAAGAAGAAGAAAAAAGTCGTGTAAAAAAAATAAAAAATTACTATCGATTTTAGTTGTAATTTTTTTATGATCTTTGTTCATATTTAAATTTAATTAAAATTTAGAAAAAAAACGAAAAGATTTAGTACTTACCTTAAATCCTTGCTTCTTCTTGCTTATGTGACTGCAAAATTTCACCTTAGGGTTTATCTCCCTCTACCACTTCACAATTAGGGTTTTTCATTTTAGGCATTTTAGATTTAATGGGTTTCTGTACTTACTATATATAGGGGTTTGACATGTAAAGTAAAGGGATCACTTATTGAATTAGATCCAAACCCTGTCCGTTTTTTTTTTAAACATTGTATGTTTCGTGGTGCGCTAATGTAATATAACCCACTGTCGCACCTAAAGTAATACAACGCACGGGTATATTATAACCTTGTTGGTTCTATCCAATCTGTTCATTGGTGCTCCCAGTGCAATATAATACACTGACGCACCTCTGCCAAGTAGCACCATTAAGTCACCTGGATGCGGGTGATTACTATGGAAATTAATATGATAAGGCGGGCAACCGGAGGATAGGATGACCACATGGCCACCTGCGTCATCCCCCATGCCAACCTCCGGCGCATTCAAACCACCTTGCAGGAGCCATTAATTGTGTCTGAAGGCCGAGACACCTCCACAACCTTCATTGTCATGGAACTTGCAGAGCATCATGCAATTCTTCTCCTCTTGCTCCCTTGTGTTTGCCCTCCGCAGGTCACAAAACCCTTCTCTCGCATTGTGACAGGAAGCCGATGTTGGTTGCTGAGTTGTCTTGATCTGGGCAATGGATTTTACTACTCTCATTCTAGTCTCTACAACTTAAACCAGGCTCAGACCTCCCCTGTTCATTCTTTGCATCGAAATTCCATCAACCCCTCTGCTGCCAACCTTGCTCTCAACCCTGCCATGGCTCTCATCAGAAATCAAATGCAAAGTAGACGTGGAGGCACTCACAGAGGCATCATTCACCCATAGGCATCGTCTAGCTCTGCCACTGCCTCCCCTGACTCCTCCACTGATAATCCCAAGCCTCTCAGCTCTCTCTATGGCCGTTACCCAGACACCCGAAGTGGAAGGGGACGCACCAGGCTCCAAGGCATAGAAGGGAGGGATGTTACAGTTCACTCAGCGAATTTTCCCCTTCCTTTGCATCCAATTCCCCACGTCACTCAATTCTGGTTTCGTAGCACTTTAACCCGGCCTGTAATTATTGCCATGGTGGCCATTTCTTTCTCGGAAGAAATTGATCCACAGGCACCTCCGCCTGAGCACAAGGACGAGAAGAACAGAGCGGCTCCAAGAAACCGTGGTATTAGCATCCCTGGTAATTAGCAGCATGATGATGGCAAAGCAGCCCTGCATGGCAAAGAGGTAATTGGCAGTCAACCAGCTGCGGATAGCAAACATGGCAATACAAGGGCCTCAGGAAGCCGACAAGGCGACATGTTTGCAATGCCGACGGGCATAGGTAGCACTGCAGCCGATCACGTTGGTTTTGAGGAATATGGATGGTGTCCAGTTGTAGAGGAAGAGCCAACAGAAGACACCTTGCAGCTGTTGGCTAGGTTACATGGCGAGCCTTTAATCCGTTTATGATTAGTTTTGTTACTTGTCATTTTAAACCTTGTTTCTTGTCGGGTCTTTTTCTGGTTTTGTCCCCAACTTAGGCAACGAAAATTTTGAATTTTGTTCCCAATTGTCGATTTATAGCGGAAATTTTGAGCTAAGTTTTGGAATTTACAGTTTTTTGGTTAGAATTTTTGAATTATGGAACTATAGCCCCTGCGAGGGTAACTTGAATTGTCCTAATTTTTGTACTCAGACTGGTTTCCCATCTAGGGCAGTCACGATTTCAAGGTTTGATGCTCAGATTGGTCATACAACTGACCCAGTGTCGCTGAGGCCGGAGCCTCTCTGTACATTATGTCTTTATAAATAGATCAGTTTTACTTAGAAAAAAAAAAAGAAAAAGTAGCACCAATAAGTCATTGTAGTGTATTTATCATTACAAATCACATCGTCATAGCTTAAAATTATTTAAAAAAAATAATTTTCGCTGATGGTGTTGAACAATAAAATGTCCGGTGTGTTTAATGTCCTAAACGCATCGGTGCATTTATTCAAATAAACACACCGGTTACCAAAGTTCTTTTTAGTTTAAAATTATTTAATTTGTGTATAAAATATATTTAATGACTAATGCATTGAATGGTACAAGTTGCATATTGATAAAAAAAATGTCTGAGAAGGTGTCTAGTAACAAAAATATTGATTGAGACATCGAAAAAAGTAGAGAAGACAAGTTCTTTGTAATTTCTTTACAAAATTAGTATGTTTGAACTATATGTAAGTTTAACTAATATGTATTGGTTAGTGTGTGTCATGCAGAGCCACAAAATGAAGAAGTCCGATAAGATTAATTCTAATCTATGTGCAGAAGAGCATAAAAACCTGATAGAAAAATTCTAGAAGTATGAATCAGGTGAATGAAAAAATACTATTCGATATGAGATTTTTTTTTTAAATATACTTGAAAATATTAGATAATGTGTTTCAAACAATCTATTAATTCATATATGTTTAATATTCTATAGGGAGCAACAACGAAGGAAAAGGTCAATGTCGTTCTAAGAAAAGGAAAAATATAGAACATGTAAATGACGATGAATTGGTCCTTAGCTCATCTCGAGTGATGCTGGAGGTTAATGAAAGGGGGATTTTTTTTACAAAGCTATGAGGGATCTAGTGGAACGAACATATAGACGTACTTTACACTTATAATACAAAAATCAATCCAATGATTCCAAGAACCAAATTTTATCTAAACTACAGGAAGTGTTTCGAGAGCAATGGTTAATGAGACATGTTAGACATGTAATAACAAAATCATACAACAACAAAAAAGAATAATCCAAAAGGTATTATTCTTAATTAAAATGATTTTGTAGAATTATATGTATATATTACTCCAAACCATTCATTTATTAATATTAGTTTTGTTATATTTAGTTTTCATATATCAATATAGAAATAGTTTATTACTTTTTTCAAGAAGATTATGAAAATCCAAAATCATCAATGATTTGATATGCAAAACATTCCAGTAGGACTGCCCAAAAAAGTGTACAAGGAGATGGTCAAAGAAATGGACATAATTGCATCACAGGAAAAGCCATCTCAACAACAACATGCTTCAAAATATAATCATGATTAACTTTGCACATATAAAAAAATAATTTAGCATTAAATATTAATTTTCAAGTATTTTCTTGCAGAAAAAAAAAACAAAATGGAACTCATTTAGCACATAAAACAAAATGACAAAGAAGAAAAGTGTTGATATCAAAATTTGTGAGTAATTGTTAATATTTCCTTATAACAACTCAATGTTTCAATTTTTTATATTTTAAGTTGTTTTACAACAACCATCCTTGAATGTCTTCAAATAGGTGCTAACATACAAAGAAGAGCCATCAGAAGAATTGACTGACATTGGGTTAAATATGGGTTGTGAGTATATCTTGGCATATCAAAAACTAATTGTGGAATTTGTAAGTATATATGTTATTTTACTTCTATGAGTTTATAATTAATAGAACAAAAAAATCCTTTAATTAAATCTATGATTTATAATGGGGTTGAAAACATGTTCGAAATAAAGTATGGAACTACGTCAACAAAAGACTTGTTGCAACAAGGCACGAGACTTGGTTTTCAAACCATGTGTACAGTTTATGAGTCACTTATTGCTATGGTACATTGCTATATCTTTACATTGATGTATATTATTTATTTCAATTTTCATTATTCTCACCAATGTAGATAAACTCATTACACTTTATTTTTATGTTTGCAAACAAGATCAAGAAGACAAAAACAATCGATGCAATCAACAAAACATTCATCCAAATAACCCATTATGGAAGTAGCTCGAGCACTGACAACAATTCTAGCGAAGAATGATGATCTATTTTAATATCAATGCAACTTGTATTTTTTGAAATAAGTTTTTGCGAAAATCAGATATTTTGTTTAATGTAATGAGCATAGCGTCCCAATTGAAAGACAAGGGGTTACCAATAATAATCTCATTTTGTATGACAAAGAGCCTCTTATTGATATATAATAAAATACATTTTAATTTATTCTATTGTGTTATCCAATGTTGTTGCGAAATGTTACACCACTGATTAAATATATGGATGATTAAATATTATAATGAAGAGATACGAAATTTGATAATACAACATACTAATCCAAACATCATATACAAATGCATTAATCAAATTTTAATTTATATGAATATTGTTATAAGAATATGTTGATTTTTCTATGAATAACGAATTTAAAAAATTTCAATAATTGCACCGTCACAGGTCGATGTTTCCAAAAAAAGAGAAAATCTCATAGAAAAAACTAGTGCATCCATAACATAAACATGCATCGACGTGTTATCTTATATAAAAGCACCATAGTGACATCTTTTTTGCATGACCAGTGATTTTTCAGAAAACAACAACATCGAGGCATCTAGTTCTTCAAGCACTGGTATTGTTTGCAATTAACGCCCAAATGCATTGTAATTCTTAACACACCAATGCTTTTATAGAACTAATGCCTCAGTCCTATAAAATAATATTTCCATCACCGGTGCATTATTAAAGTTAACAACACCAAAAATTTTATAATTTTAGCGCACTAGTGTGTTTATACAAATAATACGCATTAGTGTTGTGAGTTTAAATAAAAGTGTTCGGTCTACAATATTTGTTTGCATGCTCTGGTGTCGTTCCTTAAAAGAACGCCCTGGGGCGTTTTTTGATGTATACACACTGGGGAAGTATACATTTCAGGCACCGATGTTCTATGCATTCAACACCTCAATGATTTTAGTTATGTGTGTAGTCTTGGTGCTTTTGATATATGTAGCTCATCGGTGCTACTTTTTCCATTAAGAGCACCACAAAAAAAAACATACGCTATAACCTTCGGCTGCCCAAATTTTTTCAGTTTTGATGAAGTTGCATTATAATTTCCGCTATCATAAAGAATTGTTTTAGCAGATTTTTTTTTTATACAATTTTTGTCAATTTTATAACACTAAAAACCTTTGTTATAACCTCCACTAGAAGGTATTTTCCTTTTAGTGCCGCCAACTCCTTGTAGACCTCGGAAATGGAACACCTACTCTAGAAGACTAGAATCTCCTAATATCAAGGACAAACTCCTATTTCAAGTATTACAAGCATCAAATATTCAAAAATTCCATGAACTTATATGCAATGAACCATTTGATTGCTTAGCATAATAAAATAATGTTAAAAATCTGAATATGCCAATTGCAATATGCTATGCAGAGCAACAAAGACAACATACTTCTATTACAACAGAAGATGAACATTTAGAGAAAATATATTTTGAATTGGAAGAAGATAAATCAAACTCGAAAGAAGAACAAGAATAAAAAGAAGAAGAAGAATCTCATACTTTAGTATTGAGGATATTAGTTTGGGAAAGAAGATAGCCTTATATATATATATATATGCCACCTAATTTTTATTTTTTTTATTATTGATATGATCCTAGAACTACTTGGGAGGCAATGGATTTAAAGGATGGAAAACTCTGAAAAAAAAAGGGGACGGTTGAAGAAATGACAACCTTGGACAAGAATGAGCAAAGGATCTAGTGGAGTTTCCAGTTGGAATAAATCCCATTGGTAGCAAATGGGTATTTAAGAAGAAGTTGAATATAGAGGGAAAGTGGATAACTACAAAGCTTGATTGGTAGCAAAAGGTATTCCTAGGTGGAGGGAATTGACTTCAGTGAGATTTTTGCCCCTATCACCAAATTAACTATTGATGTTGCTTTTGATTTTGAAGTAGAATAGATGAATGTGAAGACAACATTCCTCCATAGGTATCTAGAAGAACAAATCTATGTGAAACAACCAAAAGGATTTGCAATGAAGAGCTAGAAAGAGATGGTATGCAAGCTGGAAATTTCCATATATGTGTTAAAGCAATTACCAAGGATATGGTATCAAATACTTAATACTTATATATTAGGGCTTAGATTTGCAAGGAGCGAATAAGATCACTATTTATATTTCAATTTAGTTGGTGATCATTTTACTGATTTGGTCTTGTATGTGGATGCTATTTTGTTGATTGGAAATGACAAGGAAATCATCTAGTATGTGAAAACTTAATTGTCCTCTAAATTTGATACGAATAATATCGGTGTTGAAAAATTAATTTTGGGCATGGAAATTTAAAGGGATTGAGCAAAAGAAAAACTTTGGTTAAATTAGAGGAAATATGTTAAGACATTATTATACAATTTTAATATGCATGAATGTAAACCAAGAAAGGTATTTATTCTTGCAGGTGTAAAGTTATCTATAGATTAGTGTCCCAAGACACAATAAGAAGAATGCAACATATCCCATGTTCCATATGCCAGTGTAGTTGACAATTTGATATATGAAATGGTTTGTACTAATTTGGCAGTGGAAGTTTTGAGTAGGTATAAGTCAAGACTATGCAAGGAGAATTGGGTAGTGATAAAGATGGTTTTCATATATTTGTGTGGCATTATTGATTATGGTTTTTGCTATCAAGTAAGATCATGATTAGACAAAGTGTTGAACATACATAGGTTTGTTGATGCACATTGGGTTGGATATTTGAGTCACAAAAAATATACAAGTGAGTATGCACTTAACCTATTTGGAGGAGATATTAGTTGGATGAGCAAGAGATAGTCTATATTGGCACTCTCAACAATAGAAGTTGAATACATGGTAGCCGCTCATGCAATTAAGGGAGTAGTGTGGTTACAAAGATTGTGTTTAGGTATTGGTTTGGTATAGCAAGTTGTAAGGATATATTGTGACACTAAAAGTGCAATCTTCTTAGTGAAGAACCTAGTTTATCATTTTACGACAAATAATATTAATGTTCAATATCACTTTGTGAGATACATGGTTGAAGACAAGAAGGTGTTGTTGGTGAAGGTGGACACTTTGAAGAATCTTGCAAATAAAAAGTTTGTGAGCATTAAGAAGTTTTCTTAGTGCAAATAAATGATGGGAATTGTTGCCTTAGATCATTGATTAATAAATCATGTGGCCCTTGGTATGCAACCAAAAAATAAGTAGGAGAATGTTAAGTATGTGTTATATTTTTTTACAACTAGCCCCATATGTGATTCATTGCACTAAGTATGGTGGGGGGAGGTCACTATGGGGCTAGTGCCCCACCCCTATTTGGGGGTGATAAACCTCACATGAAAGCTCAAAGAGCCCATTGAGCAAAAATCATCAATAGATTTTTATTGAGAAGTTTTTCTCTAGTGGTTTTTTTAGGTATGGTTTTATCCTTTTTTCACATGGTTTTGTGGTATATGGTAATGTAATTCTAGTTAAGGTACTAAAGTTCTATTTTATTCCATGGTAAAATATTTGTGTTAAATGTATGTATGTCATTGCATATTTTCTATTTTTATTAAGAATATGTTTGTAACAATTAACTATATAGGTTAAAACCTACATTTGGTATTAAAGTAAGATTTGGCCTAAACTCCCTCATAGTAGTGACCTAAGTGAGTGTAATTCCTACATGTCACTACTAATGGGTGGAGCCATAAATCATGTTTATTGGAGTAGTGTGTGGGATTTCCCTGACTGTGCTTGCAAATTCCAATTATGCATTGGTTAGACATTGAATGTACGAGCTTGTGTTTACCATAATGGCATGTGGTTATTTCCTATGTTTGTGGAGTTGTTTCACTAATATTGAACAACCATTGACATATTTTTCATTGGTGAGCACTTAAATTCATTATTGGAATCCTTTCTTCAAGTCTCATATTTTTAGGCATTTTAGATCTCATTTTAAAGCTTCCAATGGTTTCTAGACCAATGTTGGCTTGGATCAAAGGCCCAAATTAACACACATAATGATTTTGAGTAATGGGGATCCTTCATGGTATTCATTTTCTACACAAATTTAGGGAATGGAGCTAGTGTGGAGGAGGAAGTGGAAAAAAATGCATACGAATTGATAATGGGGTGTGAACAATAATAACAAGAACATGCCAGTGTCAAGGTAGGGTGTGTGCTCGATCGCAAGACTTTAATTGAATAGATCATTAATATTTATAGACTCTATTGTAGTTGGAACATATATTATTTAATTTTAAAATAAACGTCATGCCATTAAGGAACCAATTAATAGATTCATCAAATATATAGATGAAATTTTCATCTTGAATGGAATTCCCTCTAACGAATGTTGGTCATTCTTTTCCAAAATTGAAGATCATACCACACTGAGATACCATGGGAAGCCACTAGGAGCCAATAGGCCCTTCATAATGTTAGTATCATGCATCAAAATGTTATGCCCTTCCCTTTGATAGCATAATATAGATAATTCCTGCAGAGAACAATA
>APFE031523685.1:99307-162218 GCA_000404065.3 Pinus taeda | reverse complement strand
ATAAAAAATAAAAAATAAAAAATAAAAAATTTCTTCCTACAATAGAAACATCCATGGGTCGTGGAGTCATAAATTAGGGGTTTATAACAAGGAAGTAAGGATTCACCCCATATCACAGATTATCCCTAAGTTTTTTTTTTTGTGAAAGGACAAGCTATCAAGCATTTGCCAACCATTGCATACCTCAAGCTCTATCCCTAGTGGAAAGGCCCATGATTGGGTAGTCCAAAGGTCTTTGGCCCTCACCTGGGGATATGGATTAGTGGGTTCAAAATAGTTGTATGTCATTGATAAAGATAAAATCTCTTACTTCTTTTATGGAAAATACATTTATGCTTCCCTATTTGAATTGAAAGAAGATAAGGACTGAATCTTTAGAAATGACCCTTACTTTATCGGCCCTTGTGGTATGTACTTTCATCATTGGACTCTAGAATTCATTGTTGGAATGATGAATCTCTACAATATATAATAAATTACCTAGGTAAATATATTGACAAATATGAATCAAAATCAAGGATGTTTTCTAGTGCCATATTATGTGTAGAGATAGACTTAGAGAAGAACTATTAGAGGCCATAAAATCTCCCTAGATTATTGGATTCATCTGGAGCCATTGCATTATTATAAACTCAAATTTAAATGGAATTCCTATCATGAGTATGGTAATTTTTATAAATATTCTAAGGTCTCAACCCCTCTTCAATCTACACCTGAGAACCCTAACTAGTAACAACCAAACTCCCATGTGTTTACTAATGGATATTGTATTTTCTCCCACTCAAACTCAAAATCCCCAACACTCAGTGCTTCACTTATGTTTCATTGTCCTTGTTCTCCCCTCTTATATTATCCCTCAAACTCCCAAATAGAAAAATCCCTAAAAGGAATTTTTCAGAATAACAAATAAAAGAGGGAAGAATAAATGATAGGACTAAGAACTTAGGATCCAAACCAACATTGGAACTTTCATTTGGTGGTTGATCCAAAATCCCAAATAGTAGGTATTTAAGAAACCTTCTTGGAACTATAGGGGAATGGGAAATGAGATTAAACAAAAGAGAATGAGGAATTTAGTCTATTTAGAGCATCCAAGCATTCTCCTCCTTTGAGAAAAAAAATTCATGAAAACATGTTGGAATTGTTAAGAAATATTTGGAAGTGTACTTATGGAAAAGAAATAAGTGCATCTGGGGGATTTGGATGCCTATGCACACTGTGGGACCAATCAAAATTTGGACTATTACAATTCAACATTACCCAACACAATATTTTCATTATTTTCCAACAAATTCTCTAGTGAGTAGATCCAATTCTTCAATGTGTATATTCTAGTTCATTATAAAGAAAAAAACAAAATTTTCAAGATTGAATGATATCCTTTTGGAGACTCCTTCATGACTTCCAACCAAATATTAGTAGGAAATTTAAACATGATCCTCTCTTCGAAGGAAAATCAAGGGGGGATTTTATTCAATACTCTATTAGATAATGGATGCATGAATTAATAATAAATTCGAATTTCTTCGACCCTAAACCAAAAATAAGTATACCTCGATTAATTAAAAACTAGGACTAGGTCATATCACTAAGCATCTAAATCATTTTCTCCCACAAAACTTCTTCCTCGTGGAAAACTTGCAAATAGAAAGGCCTCATACCATAAGCTATCCTCCTCTCCCTTTAGGAAGAACAAGAGTATGGAACCATTCATTTAACTTTAATCCCTTGTGTATTAATTGCAGTGGTTTCATATATGTAATAGAATAGGTAATAATTTTACATCTTCATCTTATTTATAGGAATACAAGATAAAAGCAACTGAGAAAAAATTCAAGGAATGGGAAAAAAGTTTCCTATATATCCCCTTTCACAAGAGAGAAGATTTGAAGCAAAATTTGGATGCGCTACAAATGGTAATTGAAAATCAAGTGATGACCTCTTCTCCATAGTTGAAGGAACAATATATTGCAAGAAAGTTGCAACATGATTTTTGAAATGAGGAGCATTGATGAGTCAAGTCAAAAAGCATGTAGCTAAATATTTAAGACCAAAGACAAAAAAATTCCATAAGTAAACTTGAGCAAGGAAACACTTCAACCATGTCTCAAAATTCTCTCTTAGAGTAGTGAGCACATCATTGAGTTTGAAGACCTTAAAAATGCAACTCACTATTACTACAAAGCATTATACACAAAGGAAGAACCACTATTGAAAGAGCCATATAAGACATGCTTTAGGTCATTCCAAATATTATAACAAAGAAAGGTAATTAGGCCTTATTTAGGTGCATTAAAGAGGAGGGGGTAATACAAGCGATTTTGAAACTAGATCCACACATATTACCAAGGACCTTTGGGTTTGCCATCTATTTCGACAATGCATGTTGGAACATTATAAGATTTGATTTATGTATAATGCTAAATAAAACTCAATGGAAATAAAAAACTGGCTAATTGAGTGAAATCCTCCTTTCTAGCGTTGATCCCTAATGAATCAAATTGATCCTTATTTTCCAAGCTCCGACATTTTTCCCTCTGTAATGCTTCTTATATAGTTCTAACAAAAAATCTAGTTAGTGGACTTTGTTCAATATTTCCTTTTATTATATCAAAGAATCAAGGGAGATTTTTAAAATGTAGGAAAATCAACAAAATATTTTTATTTCAAGAATCAATACATTTCAACCAGTCTACAAATGATAAAGGAATGATTACTAAAATAGACATGTTAAATACCTTTCAAGGAATGATTAGTAAACTAGAAATTTTAAATACCTTTCAAACAATTAGGCATGTATTCCTTTTTAGGGTTCTTGAAAAAAATTGGATTTGATCCATCATTCATAAAGTGGATTAGATTCCACAATGGACATCAATGGATAGCCCCTCTAGTGAATGGTTAATCAATAGCCTTATGCCAAGTGAGAAAGACTTGATGTCTCCTTCTCTTCCATGTTGTATATTTTAATGTCAGATACCTTGGAGTAGAGATCAAGAAAGAAATATTGGCAAGAAATATAATGTGAAAAAATATTTGCAAAGGAGTTAAAGCAATAAACCATTCACAATTTGTCAATGACATTCTTTTACTTAAAGGATCCTTTATAGAAATAGAAAAAATATTTTGAAATAATAGTATATTTATATTTTGAGACATTTGGAGGGAAGATAAACAATGCTAAAAGTAAGATCTATGGTTGGAACACTTTCCTTCAAACATTACAACACAAATTCGCGACCATGTAGTTTCTTGTAGTTAGTAATTAAACGTCATTTAAACATTTAGAGATTCACATTTCTCTAAGTGAGACAAAGACTAAATATTGGATGCTTATCCTATAGAGAATCAAATAAAAAATAGTACAATCGATAACACAATGAAGTAACCTAGAAAATCAAGTTGTGTTGAATAAATCTATCATATTATCACACTTGATTTACTAAGGATCAACTCTCCAAGCACTAATGACTATTATGCAATTGCTTGGTAAGGATATTAGAAGATTCATATGGTGTAGAGAGACTCTAACAACAAAAATCGATTATTAAATTGGACAATTGTGAGAGCTCCTATTAAAAAAAATTTGTTAGTGATTAGGTATCTATTGTTGATGAAATTTGCACAAGGAGCAAACACTCCTTGAAAACTAGTATCCAGGAAAAATAAATGGTGGAAGGAAACACTCTACAACAAATATTTAGTGGAGGAAAACTCCAATGCCTAAATTCTCTTCATCCAAAGTTAAGGCCCTTGTGCCTTTGTAAACTTGTGGCCATATCATTCAAGGTCTTCTCTCTTGGGTTCTTAGTAATGGGAAGCTTGTCAAGATTAGGATAGACATAATTATGGGTTGCATGCCCTTGCTTCAAGATACTTCACTATCATTCATCAAGGAATGGTTCTCTAATCATCAAATCATCCCTTCATTTACTATTTCAAAATGGGATCCTTTAGAATCATGGGGTTGGCTTGGGTGGAAATCACTTTAAGGCCCCTCCCCCCCCACCCCCCTCGAATATTTTTCAGCATCAATTATCTTACTTTTTCACTGATATTCATTGAATAGATTTTACTTATAAACTTGATAAGGATAGAAGAGGAGGGTAGTTATAAAGGGGACCCTTTGGGATTAAGGTGATGGATTGGGTGGACATTACTCAATCCCCTTAATATTGTTAAGGACTGTTTTATTTCCTCTTTGTTAATGTTCATGGAGAAACTGTTGTTATTAAATTCGATGAGATACAAAATTATGAGAGTTAGAAGGGGGGCATGTCTATTTAAGTATGCATATGTCCTCAATTTGTGTTACACAACATTTTTTCACTGTCCCTGTACTCCCCATTCCTTGATACTGGATGATCTCTACAGTGAACCCTACATGATTTCCCTTCATGAAGAAACTCCCATTGCGTCCCTCTTCATGAGTAGAACAATTCCCTTTTGCACCATTTCCCAAGAATCTTTTGTTTTTCCCAGTTTACAAGGACAACGCTAATGACCCTTGTCCTCCTCGTGCCAATATGCAGGGATTATCATTGTCCCTAGCACCGACCGGAGCAATTGATCTTTGTTTCAATAACGCCGATCCTCTTTTGGAAAGTTTTTTAAGTAAGGAGCCAAAGCTTCCAGCTCTAGAAGCTTCGTAACGGAAGTTTGGTAAATGGTTGAGCCGGATGGAGTCGAGGATGCTATTTTGGAATCCTTTCCTCTATAAGGATGGAACTACCTCAAGAGATAAGACCTTCTCCCATGAGAAGAGGAACCATCTCCCATCCATTCATGCTATATAAACCTCCATTTTCCCCAAGCACAAGTTAGTGTTAACGTTGGTGTGCTAGTGCTAATTAAGTTTGGAGTAAATAGCAACCTATTCATAGTTGTAGCTCTCTAGTTGTGTGTGAGGGAGAAGTGTGAATTTGGTTTAGTGTGAAATATAAAGGGAAGAGCCTTAAAACTATCATTGTTGAGGCCATCATGGAATGCTAACGGAAGTGTGTGGGAACCTAGTTTTGTCAGAGGAGAACAACAACATCAAGACAATGGTTGTAATCTCTTCTTGCTTCAATATATATGCAACTATCGATTGATTTCCTACATAATGTGTCATCTCACATGTTTATGGCTTAATGTTTCTTGACTTGTTAAGTAGGTTGAATTACAATTTGTCTATTATCACGGTTGTTGTTTGTTGTCGTTTACTTGTTTCAGGTGTTCGAAGAAGGAAATAGGAAATAGTTGGAGTGAGCAAGCAAGGTCATCACCAAACAGGATAAGCGTACTAAGAGGTAGGCCCTCTTAATTAGTTCTAACCTAAGGAAATATTCCATAGAATGTATTGGTTGTGGCTAGACCCATTATCGGGCTAGAGGAATTGTTTGTGTTCGCACTCATAATTTTACTTCACAACAAATTGGCGACTCCGCTGGGGAATCCAATCCTTCTGTTTGTCCGCTTGGAATTCTATGGTTTTGTTTGAACTTTTCTAGTTTCGCCATTTCCCTTTAGTTATGTTTGCTTTCCTTTGCTTACTGCTCTAGGTTTGAAATTCATAGTAGCAAGTCTGGTCCCAACTTTTGAAATTTTTTATTTTTTTCTTTGCATCCTCTCTCAGTGCGCTTAATTCACTGACAGTTGCGTTGATCGGTGCAATATGTTGAGAAATAGTCGGGCCGACCCCCTTCTGGCGCTTGTTGTCAGTTAGGCAGTCACGTTGATGCCTATAAGTGAAGATTAGGGTTTACCCCAGATCTTGGCCAATGTGTTTTGCTCTCATGATTTCTACCCTGTAAGATTTTTAGACCATCCTCTCCCTGACTAGAAAGATGCTTTTCATTTGGTTTATTTGCTTGTTGATTTTCCTTCTTTTCGCTTGATTTTTTGGGTCATTGAATGGTTAGTGGCACTGGGGCATCTATATTATCATCCATTCAGATGATTGTTAACTCAGTGAGTCAATTTGTTGGTGCATTTACTCCTTGCATTTCATTTATGGTCCTTTTACGGCTTTGACCTCCATTACACAAGTTGAAGAGTTTCGTTTGCTTGTCTAAACGTCTCTTTTCTGGCATAGATTACATTGTTTGTCTTGTTTTTGGTAAAGTCGTTGTGTCAATAGTTTGAAAGAGATTCTTTTTTGATGTTTCTCATTTGCTTGAGAATCAATTGTCTCCAAAAAATTTTCATTGAAGTGTTTTATGAGAAATTCATTTTGTCATTTCATGAAAAGTATAAAATTCTAGTTTGTTGCATCAATATGTTACGGTAGTTAGCATCATTGAAGACTAGGATTGCATTGGAATTTGAAGAGGAAAAGAATTCTCTTTGCTTTTCAAAGCACTGTTAGAGTGTACTTGTCAGGAAATTAGGAATTGGAATGTATTTTTCATTAGTTTATTTTCTCGAAAAGTGAAGTAGTGAAAAATCATCTTGCTTTCAATTGCTTGGTTGTTTACATTTTATTGTGTGTTTTCTACCCTCTCTAGTGTAGACAATTCATCGAATTGAAAGGGTCTTGTCTCATTTAGCTGCATTTAGGGTTTTTCGAGTCACATTGCTAAGGCTTGAAAACTAAGACATAACTCAAGATAAACTTTAAAATGAACTCCATTAACCAAAGGCATATTTGAAACCTACCGATCACATCTAGAAGATCTAGGCTAGAAACATGTTATGACGTCTTTAAACCTAGCAGTTTTCATTAGCTTCGGCAGTAGACATAGCTAGTACAGATTTTTGCTCCCCGTACCGTCGAGTATATATCGGGAGACCCCTCTAGGCTGCAATCCTTTATCCATAGGAAGTCGAGTCGGTCACCTTGCAAACGAGATACACCGAACACAACATTTGGGGAGATTGCCTGCCCATACTTCTCGGTTCACCGGAAGGTATTATGCAGTTCACAATTGCCTGGTAATCCTTTTTACCTAGATCATCCAGATTAGTCATTTGATATTTTTGACTCATTAAACTTAAAAGATCATTCGAGTGCTTGTCCTTTTGAGCTCGTTTCCAATCGAAAGTGATAGAGTCATCTTTGTTTCTTTCTCGACTCTTAAAAGATGAAAAAGCACCACTTTATTTATGTGTCTTAAAAAATTGATTGCCCACGATCTTATAACATCCCATTAGTCTTTTCTAGACCAAATTGTGAGTTTTCTCTAAAGAACATTTTAAATCCTTAATGTTTATCTCTCTCTTTTCCTATTAACTAAGACAAGGTCATCGTGGCTGAACCATTTGGTTAACCTAGTTCCTCTTCCTCTCCTCCATCTGAAATATTGTCTGACGAGCCTTTTCTTGAATTACCAAAGTCACTCAAGGACTAAGGTGTTGAATGAGCATTCAACCTTTGTCATCTTGTCCTCCGCCTACTTCAGATACTAGGTCACCTGCTGATATTGGCCTGGAATCTCCAGAAAATCCCATCCAAACTCCTAAAAGTTTGTCGACTATTGACAGTTAGCTTGCTCTGGTTATATATCCTCTGAATCCTTTGTTTGACCCTGTTGTGATATCACCGCAGCATTCATACAGTCTGTACGATCAATCGGGTGTTCCTTTTGAATTATCCCCTCGTACCTCTTTGGTCGTTCATCGTCGTTTGTTCCTAGATATGGAACCCGAAGGAGATGCTCCAATATCTCTTTGGATGAATCAGAAGTTTTTACTCCACACACTACCAAAGAGGAAGAACATCAATTTCCTCCTGAAGGTTTACCCCATACAGGGAGCATTCCCATCAGTGTGTATCGGGAATTTCCGCCTAATTATGTGACTTTGGCACAATTGGTCTCAGGTACACCTAATGCCTCATCACTTTACCATAACCTTGTTTGGGCGTCTGGCACCATGCCTACTATAGGTTTGTTCATTGCGAACCCGACCTCCCAATAGGTCATTACCTCAGTCTCGGTGAAACTCACCATTTCGAACCCGCTTGTATTGTCTGTCCTAGTCACCCATCCGATCCAACCAGCAGTCTCGAAGAATATTACTGTCAGTTCTTCGGTCCCTCCAGTAAGTGGCCAAGTTGTGCCACCGCCTGGGGGGAAAAATCTGAGTGTTTCTATGGTGTCAGGCACCACCCATGTGAGTAGCTTACAGACTCACATGATTGGCATGAACCAACCTTCTTCTGGTGTTATCCAAAACCTTGTTGGATCAAGCAATGTCGAGTACCAACAAGTTCAAAATCCCATTGGTCCATCTGGGTCAAGAAATTTCCAGTATCAAAAGCCTTACGAGGCTTAATTTTAGTACCAAACTCCTTACGTTCCATATGGTTCTTAAGGAATGGTCAATCTACCTTATGTCCTTCAGTTTGGGTAGTACGTTTAGCTTGGCTCATCCACTTTTCAAGGTGGCTATGGCCAAATTTAGTTCGGAAACTTTCCGGACACTATTAAAGTACCATTGCAACAGTAGGGACAACCTCTGCAACAACAAGGGCAACCTTTGTTGCAGCAAGGAGCATCCACGCAATAGCAAGGGCAAATGATATCGCAACAAGGACAACTGAAACAACTGTAGGGGCAACCCTCACAACCATTGTAGAAAACCATGTAGCAATAGATGCAGTATGCTCCGCAAACCTCCCAGCCTATGTCTTCATAGGGCCAACCTTTGCAGCCCCAGGGACAGCTTTTGCAGCCGCAACATCAACCCTTGTAGCAACAAAGCCAACCCAGGCAACAACAACCCTTATATACATATCAACAGGGTCAACCCTTGCAAGGACAAGGCCAGGGTCAAGTCCTACAGCAACTGGCCCAAAATGCTAATGTCCTAGGTCAACAAGTATAGAATCCTTTTGTCCAAGGGCAACAGGTCCAGAATCCCTATGTCTAAGGGCATCAAGTCTATAATCCTTATTTCCAAGGATATTAGGTCCAAAATCCTCTTGTTCAAGGACAACAAGTTCAAAACCCGTATGTTCAGGGACAATAGGTGAAATATCCATATGTCCAAGGTCAATAGACTCAATAGCCTCTTAACCCGTATTTTTCTTATCAGCAACCTATGATTGGATAGTTTCAAGGTGTTCAAGGTCAAAATCCTCCCTATGGCCAAGGTAACCTACAATGGGGGCAGAATCAAATGCCATATGGCCAAAATCCCCCACTGTGGGGCCAAAACCCCTACCAACAGGGATGGGCTCCTCCAATTGGACCCGCTTATTGACCTCCAATGCCTTTCAATACTCAATTTCCATTCTTGGCCACACTAGAGTTGCCAGATGTGTCTCGCCTTACGAATGATCCCATTTTTCATTCGCCATATTGGCCTCCATTTCCGTCCAAGATCCCGAGCGATTATCCTAAGTTCGATGGGAAAGTAAAAGAAGATCCTCAAGCCCATGTGATGACATATCACCTCTGGTCCTCTTTGAATTCTTATGTTGATAATTTTATTTGTCTTCATCTTTTCCAACGAACCCTTACAGGTGTTGCAGCCAAGTGGTACATTGAGCTTCCTCAAAGTACTTACCATGACTTCAACTCTTTAGCCATGGCTTTCCTCACGCATTTTCAGTTGTCGGTTTGCTATGAAACTGGCACCTATTTTCTCACATCGCTTAAGCAAGATACCGCGACACACATCTCTTATCACATCCATGAATGGAGACGTAGACGTCGCTTGATCAAATTCGAGATTGTTGATCAGTTGCTTACCAAATGGTTTACCAAGTCATTCATCACTCGAATTTCTCGCGATATAGCTATGGGTGGATGCGTTATCGAAGAGCAAGCCATTGCTCATGCCCAGTACTTAGATCTTGTTTATTCCAGTCTGCCACTTTGTATGGGTTATTACCTGGTGCTACGCGGCCATCATCCGTAAGTCACAGGCTACACCTCCTGTTGATGAAGTAATTGGTTCAGTGTCCCACAACCCTGCTAACTATTCTTCCAAACAGAAGTCAGTCTCAAACACTGCTTCCAATAGTTCCTCCCAGAATCCATTCGGCCCTGGTAAAACCTCAGAGGTTCACGTTGTCCAGTCTACAACAGTGGACAGATCCTCTAAAGGTAACAAGAAAGGCAAAGGTAAGGGTAAAGTCCATGCCCCAAAACAAGGTCCTCCTAAGTCGTCTGCTAGTGATTCTTCACAACGGAAGCCCAAGTATCCATGCGTCATTTGCGAGGAGTATCACTATACCAAGGATTGTCCCTGATGGTCCAAAGTTATTCATTTGCTCAAAGGGACCCTAGCTGTCCTGAAAGATTCTTTTCTGTCTCAACAAACTCAAATGTAAACCAACCTCAATCATCTGCTTCCTCGGGATCTCAAGTGTTCAGGATGAGTATGCCTATTAATGTGGCTATTAGATCAAAATATTACCAAACTCCTACCCCGACTTCCGGGAAAGAGAAAGAGGCCACCCCTTATTCTTCTGCCCCAAGTTCTGGCTCTCTTCATATTGAGCACCCTTACCCGGATTCCTCTATTCAGCCACTCTCTCGAGGTGTGCTAAGGAAATCCTCGTACAATCCCAACACTTGATCCTCTCAACACTATAATATTGTTGAAGATTTTGCTTAGGCACCATCAACTATGTCGGCTCTCGAGGTACTCCAAAGTTGTCCGTCAAAATCCTTGTTGTCAGCTATTGCAGGTATTGATCCTACCAATTCCAATGATATGCTTTGATCTAGAGAACCATGTTCCACGCATGCCTCATCAGATTTCCTTTCTCATTCAAGTAATCATCAATGAGAAAACCATTCATAGGACTGTGATCGATGAAGGTGCTTCTACCTGCATCATGTCCATTACCTGCTGGAAGGCAATTGGTTCTCCTACTTTGAACCAATCCCTGAACACTTTGGAAGCTTTCGACGAGCATGATTTGCAACCCTTCGGTGTCTTACCTAACCTTTCCATTACTTTGGAGGGCAAGACAGTACAAGTCAAGGTAGAGATTGTTGATGCTAATCTCAATTATAATCTTCTACTCGGACAGAGTTGGGCCCATGTCATGCATGCTATAGCCTCCTCCCTATATCGCGTGATTTGTTTTCCCCATTAAGGGAGAATCTTCACTTTCAACCAATTGTCCTTCTTTGCCTCTTCCTCCTCGGATGACAATGTTCCGTATGTCAAGCACACTGGTGCTCCTTATGAGAGTGTGGGAGCAGGTATTTTTAAAGATTTTTCCTTGATGGGAATTTTTCCGCTCCCACCTCCTCATGTTGCCTTTGTCAACATGATCTCGGTCAAATCTGATCATACCTTCACTAGATCTTGTTGATACCTAGGGCGAGGTTATGACACTTAGTCCTACCGAAATCAATTACGTGGAGATTGTTTCGGTCTCAAGTTTTGTATCCTTTGATTCTCCTGTTTCAAGGACTTCTCTTGATACGTATTCTCAATCCCCATGGCTTGGTGCTTCGGAATCTCTTGATCACATATCCGAGACTTTTCTTGCTGACGAAAGTATCATGGAAGTAATGTCTCTCGAGGAACCACCTTGGAATGATACTCATCATTGTTCCTCGTTCCTACCTCACCCGATGGTCATGTCTACCAGTTTCGAAGAGTTCTCTTCTCAGTTTCCTTCCCTCCTGCTTCTGGCACCGATCTTGACTCATGAAGTATGGTCAGAAGGAAATTTGGGTAATATTACCCAAATGATGCCAATTGATATTTATATCAAGCCTGGTATCATTGAACATGTCCATATTAGGGTAACTTGTTCTCCTGATGAGATCAAGACATATACTCACTTGTTTCAAGAATTTCGTGATGTGTTCGCGTGGTCATACGAAGGAATGCCTGGAATTGATCCTAGCATCGTTGTGCATGAAATCCCAACTTATCCTCACGCGAAGCCCATTCGCCAACGGCTCTGCCTAGTGCACCTTAGGAAAGTCACCGCTATCAAGGGTGAAGTTGAAAAACTTCTTAAAGCTGGATTCATCTATCTGATCCCTCTTACAGATTGGGTGTCAAATATTGTACCGGTGACCAAGAAACAAGGCATGATTTGTGTTTGTGTTGATTACTTTGATCTCAATCGTGCTTGTCCCAAGGATAACTACCCTACTCCCTTCATTGATCAGATCATTGATGAATGTGCTGGGAGCGAAATTGTTTCCTTTATGGATGGTTTTTCTGGTTGCAACCAAATTAACATTGTGTCGGTCGATCAAGAAAATACAACTTTTATCTGTCCGCGGGGTACTTTTGCGTACAAAAAGCTCCCTTTCAGCCTAAAAAATGTTGGGGCTACATTTCAGCAGGCGATGTCCTATGCGTTTCACGATATTCACAACATCATTCAACCTTACTTGGATGACCTTCCCGCTCATTCTCGTAAGTGCCAAGATCACCCTGACCATCTTAGGCAGATTTTTCTTTGCTGTAGACACTACAACATTTGGTTAAACCCGCATAAGTGTGTTTTCTGCGTTGAATCTGGGCGACTCCTCGACTTTATCATTTCCAAGGACGGTATCCACCTTCATCCACTTAAATTTGAGGCCATTGTAAATTTACCCTCTCCATCTTCATTCCACCAACTCCAGAGCCTACAAGGAAAGGCAAATTTCCTTCGTCGTTTCATACCCAGTTATGTTGGGTTAGCTTCAAGATTTACCCGATTTCTTAAGCGAGGCATTCCCTTTGTCTAGGATGAGGTTGCTTAAGGTGTTGAACTCGGTATCATTTTGAGCATTATTTTGTGATTTTTGAGTGCAACCCCATGACCTACATCCTGAATCATCAGTTGTTGGGGGCATGTATTCTAAATGGATTGCCATCCCACAAGAATTTGATTTGGTGTTTACCACTGCCAAATCTAAGAAGTCACTAGTTTTTTCTGAGTTGATTTGCTCCCTTCCTTTTACGTCTCTCCCCACTGGTGCAGATGAACAACTTCCAAACGAGACTCTTTTCCTTATCAGCACCCTTAACCCGTGGTACGGTGATATCATCGTGTATCTCCAGACGTCCACGTTCCGATCCACGTTGAGTAAGGAAGATCTCCAATGGATTCGACATCATTCCCAACCCTACCGTATTATTGGTGATACTTTGTACCGTGTCGATGTTGATTTAGTTCTTCGCCGGTGCCTTACTCTCGAGGAGGCTGAGGGAGTTCTCAATGACTGTCATTCTGGGGCATGTGGTGGTCATATGTCTGGCTATGCTACCGCTCAAAAAATCCTTCGCATTGGTTATTTTTGGTCGTCCATTTTCAAGGATTTCATCCTTGTCGTTTGCAAGTGCCATGAATGCCAAATTTATCAAGACAAGATGCACACTCCACCCGCTCACTTAGACCCCATCATTATCATTGGTCCTTTTGCCAAATGGGGCATTGACTATATGACATGTAACCCTCGTTCGGTCGAGGGGCATGGTTATATTATCGTTGTTGTGGATTATTTCACCAAATGGGCCGAAGCAATGCCTACATACTCTACAAGCGGTAAAACGACAGGTCAATTTCTTTTCAATCACGTTATTTCGAGGTTTGACATACCTCAAGCCATTGTCATAGACCATGGCTCCCATTTATGAGATTACATGATGGCTGAGCTGACCTCTACATTGGCTTTGTGCCCTGATGACTCAACCCTATATTACCCTAAGGCCAATGGTCAAGTTGAAGCTATGAACAAAGTTTTGGTTACAATGCTTTAGTGTACTATTGGGATGCACAAGTCAAATTTGCATCTCATGCTCTTCTCAACTCTGTGGTCTTACCGAACCTCAACCAAGGACGCAGCTGGTTTCACACCATTCCAGCTTGTCTACAGTCTAGAAGCAACGTTACAGATTGAATGTGAAATTCCTTCACTCAAGCTAGCTGTCGAAATTCTCCTCGAAACATCACCTCCGGAAGAGCGCCTCTTATATCTAGAATGGCTGGATGAGACTCGTCGTCTCACTGCTTTGGTCATCATAGGACAAAAGAAGCAAGTCAAGTCCCATTTTGATCGGTCGTTCTCCCCCCATGCGTACTCTAAGGGTGATTTGGTTTTACTATACGATCAACCTAATGATAAGTTGGTGGCAGGCAAGTTTGAACCCATGTGGCATGGGCCCTACATTGTAAAACGTGTTTTGCAAAAAGGGGCCTATGAGCTTATTGATTATGAAGGCAGTCCTTTGGACAAGCCCCAAAACGAGCTTTATCTCAAAAAGTACTATGCTTAGGTCATCTTGCATGGTTACTTGTGTACATTAGTGTGTCATTCATTTTTGTGCAATGTGGTTTGTTGTGTTAGTTTTAAAACAACTTTCCTGTTTACTATGTTTTTCCCTGCTTTGCAGATGTCTGTGGCTCCTCACATTGGTTTCACTGATGGTGCTTGCCGTAGTACCCAGAATCTATCTTCCATGGCATGGACTATTTATGACCCTCACGGTGAGTTGATTGATCTTCAAGGTATTTGTTTAGGTCGCACAACTAATAACATTATTGAATATAGTGCAGTCATCGAACTGTTGTCAGAAGCCATTACTCTTGACATTCGCGAGTTGGTTGTCAACCTGGATTCCCAACTTGTTGTCCTCCAACTCAACGGGCAATATTTCGTCAGAAAACCTAAAATATTGAGAATGTATCTACGTATTGGTCTACTAGAAAGGCATTTTTATTACATTACATGTAATCATATTCCTTGATGCATGAAAACATTGACAGATGCATTAGCTAATTATGTGTTGGATAGACATTTACGAGACATGTGAAAAGCCAAAACAAATCATTTGTACCATAGTAATCAATAAAATACATCATATATATATAAATAAATATAAATAAATATAAATATAAATATATATATATATATATATATATATATATATATTATATAATATATCTATATATATATATATATATATATATATATATATATATATATATAATATGGTGATAATGTTTGATACATCAAAACCCCAAAAAATAATATTTGTGTTCAAATAACATCGGCAGCTTGCAGGCCTCATATATCCTAGTATGCAGGCCTCAAAAATGTAAAATGATGGACCTAGGAACTAATTAGCAAGGTGATTGTGGTAGCATGAAACGACTCGTGCAACATAAGTCAGCAATCGGCAGATCTGGTCTGATACTCCCACCGTGTGTCTCTGGTACTGGTGAGGAATGTCTCCCACCCGAGCATACTTTGGGATACCATGAGTCAATCCCTCAAGGCTTCTCATGATCTCCTCCTCATTATCACTCCCCTTTTCATAAGGAGCGACATCAAATTGGCGAGCGACGCGCTTAGCTATCAGGACATCTCGGCAGGACGCTCTGTTCCAACATCTGCATTGATAAAACGAAATGTTAGAAACACATATATATCAAAAACAATTAAAAAATCACAAAATTAAAAATTGATTTTTTACCTTCGTCGTCAAAATCCTCCTCATCTGGCAGCGGCGTGTCCGGATCTCCGCGGAAGTCAATACCACTGTATGGCCAATCCTCCACGATGATCAGTTGTCATCGTAGCCATGAAAAGAAGGTGGGCCTCTAAGACATATGCTAGAACCCAGTGATCTTAGGCATCAAACGACTCCAACGGGCCATCCGTGGGTCTCGTGGCATTAGAGAATCTACCTCAGTCAGCTAGTACTGGAACAACATCACCTGTTCTAAGAAAAAGGTCACTAGTACTGATCCGAAGCAAAATTGCTTTAGATTCCCTGCCTTAGCTTTTGTCAGCTGGTGTTTTATATTGATCTTCATGGCTTCCACCCAATTGAATATTGCTGGTGTTGTACAATTGATGGCATATAGAAATTTCGACTTGTTAGTCTCGTGCACTGCTTGGGACCCCGCCACTCTGTTGATAGTCAACAATAGCACTCTTAGTGTCAAATCTCGCACAGTGGAAATCTCAATCTTGTTGCTCTTGGATTTGAGGGCTTTAGTGCAATGTTCGGCAAGTAGCATGTATATGCTTGCACCAATCGGTCATGACCCATATAGGTTGATTGGTTCCCCCCTTTGGGACAGTCTTGTGATGAAATATATGTCTGAAGTTTCTAACTCCAGCTCTTGGTCACCAATGATGAATATTTCCCAATTTATGTCCTAGAGACTAATCAGGTATTGAAGCAGCTGAGGTTAGTCCCACATCCCTAGTATGAGAAAGAACTTGAGGAGCCCACAGTTCCTCAAAGCATTCAGGAAATTTGCATCATCCAGTGCTTGAGTGCCCACATCTTCGTGCTCACGTTCTTTCCAGTCTACCATTTTCAACGATTCTTTCCTACAAAAAACCATTTATTCAAGTCAATAATCATTTTTGCCCAATAAATTTTGGATTCCAATAGTGATTTTGAGAGGGAAATGATTTTTTCCTTGTTCACGGCGCTGACGTGCCTGTTTTAAAAACAGTTGCACCCACGGCATGATAGGGCGTTTTAATCACCCTCGGTCGACACGATTTCGCGGCCAGAACTCGCGCCAACCGAGGGCGGATTTTTTTTTACAAAACCTCCCTCAAAAATCCAAAAAATGGATGAAAACAAGAAAAAACAATATAGAAATGGAGCTTAGGGACTTGGCTCTTACCTACAACTAGAGGCTCGGTGAATGAACTCTCGGATCTCCTACAATCTGCTCTAGAACAATTAGGTCAAAAGTGGGTGAAAAGTTTTTTCACAGCAAGGTAAAATGGTAAATGGTAAAAATATTTACTTTTCCTCCCTTTTATTCAATTTTTCATGAAATATTAGGTTTTGTAAATGTTTTGACCTATTTTGCCTCAAGAATTGGATAATTCACTTTACCTTTTTGCGCAGTGACAGGTGATGGATGTTCGACGATGGTGTTGAGTCACGTTTCAGCTCTTTTCTGGACTTGTAAAACTCAAATAAAGAGATTGTCGAGTATTTTTCCCTTTTGACTCGTAAAAGAGAATAAAATGGGGGGAGTCCACTTTCAAGCTCTTTTCCGACCCTTTAAACACGAAAATATCGTCGAGCCCTTGTCGTTTCAAACTTGTTAACGGATGCAAAACATCGTGCACCCAATATACGTTTACCCCTTTTTCGGGCTAGGATGCACTATTTACGAAAAAGGTACTCCTTGACTAAAAGGGTCAACTGGTTGATCCGAATTGGATCCATAAAGAAAGATTAACAGAGCCATGACTATACTAGGTTGGGACAGACTTCAAAGAATTTAAAACAACGATCAAGAACATGTCTAAACCAGTGGCAATGCCAGCCAGTGTGGAACGACGAGGACCTCGGTCAAAGCGCGCTGACCAAGGTCCATGGAGACTACACGAGAGGAAAAATTAGCCCCTTGGAGACCCAGATCGGGAAATAGAGGTAGTTTTTGACGTACGATGAAAAACCTCAAAATGGAGAAGCCCCGAGCGCTCAGTCACATGGGAGCCGGGAAAACCATGGGCAAAAGGCTAAAGGACAAGGCAGGACCCGTGATCCAAAAACCGGTGGTATTGATCAAGGGCACCCTTAAACGGTAAGTGGAATTGGTGAAAATGGAGTGATCCCACTCAGCACCTGACGCGTGGCAAGTGGAGGAGAGAGAAAACAACTGCTGATCGCGCACTAACGGTCGAGCAAGTCAACCACGAGAAACATGCATATGGCGTCAAATCTAGAAGCCTGGATCTTACGACTGAGATCGCGCCCGATGGGAAAACAGAATTGACGAGGGATTAAGCCGTAGTTTGTAAAGATTTGACATCCGATTCGATTGCTAAGGTGGTAGAAGACTTATTCCACGACGTAACGGAAAAACCGAACCGACGAAGCGAATTGGAGCAGCTGCAAGAGGACATGTGGCCACTCCCTGTGAGCCTGATGATGACGCTGAACAGGGAACTCCAAGCGAAGTAGTAGAGGGAAATCTGACAGGAAGTGGAAGAGGCATCGAACAGCCATGGGTACGAATGGCCTTAAAGCCATGCACAGGAAAAGCAGAAAGACACTAGAACCCTGAGAGGCGGACGGAACACAGAAAGGAAGAACAAAGAGAAGAAAGATAGTGAAGCAACAGCAAAACGAAAGACAGATGGCTGAGTTGACTGAAGGCAGCATTGAGCACTAGAGAGCTTGAGGGATTCAAGCCATCCCAGAGAGGATCTGTCTGGACTAAGCACCACATTGGGCTCTCTCCATTATAGACTAGAAGGTCACAGAGCTGGTAAGGAAAAGAGTTTATGTACTCTAGTGGCTTGGGGCATCCAAGAACCACCCTGCCAAGAAAATTCTGTTTCAGGAGACTCACACTGAGCTCCTTCATTGTAATTCTCTGCTTTAAGACACAATAAAAGAAGGCCACCACTGAGAGTTGGACCGGAGACGTAGCCCTGGAGAATAGGGTGAACTCCTTATTAAATTCTTGTGTTCTTATATTGCGTACCGTGTTTCTCTGCTGTTTTCCATTTCAAGTGTCTATGTATTTGCAATCTGATCGATTTGTTGCTTAAATAACATAGACACACACACCAAAATATGAGTCTGTAATAGCTTCATTTAATAATTCTTAACTGAGGTCACTTATAGGGTGATTATCAGATCAAGTGGTATCAGAGCTTTAGGCTGAAAGGTTAGACAAGCTTGTTTTGGTTTAGCTATTGAATGCTCACTAGATCAAAGCTCAAATTAGGAGAAGGAGAGTTGGTCGAAATTAATCCTGAAATTGGGAGAGTCTATCCTCGGAAGACAATGTCAGAGGAAGGTTCTATGGGGCCAGAACCTCAATTCATGGAGAGTTTCCTAGCTATAAAGTCTATGGTAGAAGAAATGTATAGGGACTTTAGAAATAATAATGATGAAGATTCATCAAGTTCTAAACAAGATAAAGAAAAAGATGAGTCTCATTCCCATGACCACTCAAAAGGAAAAGGGAAAGAGGAAAGCTTTCTCACACCTCCTAATAGCCCTGTGCATAATAAGAAAGAATCTTTGATTAAGCTAGATGTTAAATTTGATTTGCCTATATATGATGGAAAGCTAAATGCTGAAAAGTTGGACGATTGGATTAGAAAAATTGATGTGTATTGCAGAGTGCAGAACATCAACTCAGACAAGAGAAAAATTCAGCTGGCAAGCCTACGCCTAGGAGGCACTACCTTGGTTTGGTGGGAAGGCAAAACCCAAGCTGATATGAAAAAACATGGTAAGACCATCTTTGTCTGGAGTGATTTTTTTACTGCAATCAAAAAGTAGTTCTATCCATTGGCCTACATGCAACAAGCCATGATGAGTTGGCAAACTCTTCGGCAGTTGAAAGGGGAAAGTGTGCAATAGTATACTCAAGAGTTCAGAAAGAGAGCATTGATGTTGGGTATCTCATTAGACTCACCAGAGACACTTTTGAAGTATATTGGTGTTCTACACAACTACATGACGCATACCATCCTCATGTTTAATCCCACTAGTATAGATGAAGTATTTGTACAAGCTACTCATCTAGAAGCTAGAGGAAAGAATGGAAATCCAGAAGTTGGGGGACCATCCCAACCCACTGTAAGCAAGAGCAAGGAGAAAAGAAAGCAGAAGTGGAAATCAAGGAAGGCTAACACTACATAGAAAGGCAAAGCTTAATGCACTCATTGTAAAAAGGAGCGGCATGATGATGAGCACTATTGGATTCTGCATCCAGAGCTGAGACCTAAGAAGTCCAAGGGCAAGAAGAAGAAGTTTCCTGTAGCTATTCAGAAAGATTTGGGGTCAGACTCGTGAGATGAAACAATCATTGTAGCTACAGGTATAAAAGGTAAGAATTCTAAAGCATCTACTAGTAATTCTGCTCAAACTATTATTGATGAAGAACATGAGAGGAAAAGACATGAGCTTTTTCATATTCGAGTTATTTCCAAACATCAAAAGATTGATACTTTGTTTGATAGTGGCTCACAAGTAAATTTGATTTCTAAAGCAATTGTAACAAAATTAGGATTAGAAGCTACACCTCACAAGAAACCATACCCATTAGGATGGTTGAATGATAAAGCACAACTACAAGTGACTAGACAGTGCAAACTCAAGTTTTCTTTTGGGTCAACATTTGTAGATGAGGTTGAGTTAGACATAATTCCTTTAGATATATGTGGAATTGTTTTAGGAAGTCCTTACTTGTATGATAGAAAATATGTTTTATATAGAGCTGAGAACAAGTATCTACTTGTTAAAGATGAAATCAAATACTTTGTAAGAGCTCACAAGCTCAAGAATAATTATACTCTCATAAATTCTGGGCAGATGAAAAGAATGATAAAGTCATGCAAACAATTCTTACTAATGGTTGTAAAGGAAAAGAAACTTGATAAAACCAATGTATTTGAAGGTTGTAATGCTCAGCAGCAAACTGAAATAGAAAACATTGTTTTAGAGTATGATGTCCTATTTTAGGAACCTAAAGGTCTGCCACCCAAAAAGGAAATAGTACATGATATTATTTTGCAGCAAGATGTTCTGTTGCCTAACATTGGAATGTATAGGTTGTTTGCTTTAGAGAATGCTGAAATCAAGAAGCAGGTGTGGGAGTTGCTCGAGAAGGGGTTCATCAGGCCTAGCACATCACCATGTGGGTCACCAATCGTTTTGGTGAGAAAGAAAGATGGCTCCTGGAGAATGTGCATTGACTACCAAGCACTGAATAAGATAACAATAAAAAATCATTATCCCCTTCCTCGCATAGATGATCTTTTAGATCAATTGAAGGAAGCTGTTTATTTCACCAAGTTGGATCTGCATAGTGGATATCATCAGGTCAGAGTTGCAGAGCAAGATGCATGGAAGACTGCTTTCAAACAAAGCAGGGATTGTATGAGTGGCTGGTTATGCCTTTTGGCTTGACCAATGCTCCTGCTACTTTCATGAGATTAATGAATGATGTACTCAGGCCTTTTCTTGATGATTTTGTTATTGTGTATTTGGATGACATTATGATTTTTAGTAAAACATGGGAAGAACACTTAAAGCATGTTAAGAAAACATTATATGTTTTGAAAAGAGAAAAACTTTATGTTAAACTCTCAAAATGTGAATTTGGCAAAACATCTCTAAATTATTTGGGTCATATAGTAGGGGGTGGTGAATTGAAAATAGATATGTCTAAAGTGGCAGTCATTGTAAACTGGCCTAAACCCAAGTCTGCTACAGAAGTGAGAAGCTTCTTAGGAGCAACACAATATTGGAGGAAGTTCATTTCTAATTTTTCCTCAATTGTAGCTCCTTTACATGGTTTGACAGGATTGAACAAGGTGTTTTAGTGGGGAGGCAAACATCAAAAAGCCTTCGACACCTTGAAAGAAAAGATTAGTACAACCCCTATACTAGCATTGCTTGATCTACAAAGACCATTTGAAATCCAAACAGATGCTACTGACTATGCCATGGGAGCAGTGTTGACACAACACGGTAAACCCATATATTATCATTCTGAGACTTTTAATCCTGCAGTAGTTAACTATCCTACATATGATACAGAATTGTATGCATTAGTTCAGAGTGTGAAAAAGTGGAAACACTATTTAATGGGAAAAGAGACAGTAATACATACTGATCATCAACCACTTCAATATCTACACTCCCAATCTAAGTTGCAGCAGTCAAGGCATTACAAATGGATGGGTTTTCTACAACAATTTCATCTAGTCATCAGATATAAAAAGGGCATACACAACAAAGTTGCAGACATGTTACCTCGACCCATTATAAATTCATCTACTATACTTAAGCATAATTTTGTAGTACGTGAAAGTTACATTGAACAATATCCTCAAGATATAGACTTTAAAGATGTATATGAAACTTTCAGTCAAGGCAAAAGGGTAGAAGAATTGGACTATCATGTGAAGGACCGACTCTTATATCATTATGGGAAACTCTGCATTCCAAAAACATAGAGAGTAAAGATAATTAGAGAGGCACACACTTCTCTAATATCAGGTCACTTTGGAGTAAGTAAAATAGTTGCACAGCTACAAAGATTTTCTTATTGGCCGAAATGAAGGAGACAATTTCTAGATATGTAAGAGGGTGTACTATGTGTGCTAAAAGCAAGCCCAACAATAGAAAACTAGGCTTATACACTCCTTTATCAATTCCTTCTCACCCTTGGGAAAGTGTTTCCATGGATTTTGTTGGAGGACTACCTAAATCTAGGAAAGGTCATGATTATCTATATGTGGTTGTGGATAGGTTCAACAAAATGTGTATTTAGATAACTTGTAATAAACAAATTATAGCTGAACAAATTGAAAAATTATTCTTTGAACATGTATGGGTTCATTTTGGATTACCCACTTCTATTATATCTGATCGAGACATCCAATTTGTGGGGAATTTTTGGTCAAGTCTGTGGGAACTGGTGGACACCCAACTGAAGAAAATCACAACTTTCCATCCACAAACCTATGGCTAGATAGAAGTAGTTAACAGGAAAATGATCGAGTTACTTGGGGGATATTGTAGCAAACATCCTAAGCTTTGGGATGGACATTTTTGTTATGTGCAGCATGCTTACAACAGAGCAAAACACTCTTCTACACAGAGATCTCCTTTTGAGACTTGTTTTGGTTTCATACCAAGGTCTCCTTTGGATTTTGTATTTGGTAAAGATACCACGGTTGATGGACACAATGATGTGGACAAGGCAACTAGGTTCATTGAGTAGATCCAGGAAATCCACCAGGCAGTACAGAAATAGCTGGAAAAGAGCCAAGCCAAATAAAAGGTTAGGCATGACAAGCATCGGATGGAGCATAGTTTTTAAGTTGGAGACCAGGTCTGGCTGCATCTCAGGAAGGATAGGATGCAAGGTGAAGGTAAAAAGCTAAATCCTATCAGGTATGTACCTTTTAGAATACTTGAGAAGAATGGTGAAAATTCTTTTCGCCTTGATCTACCAGCTTACAAGCACATCTGCTTAGTCATAACTATAGATTGCTTGAGATTGTTTGAACCTTCAATGATTGAGGATCCTCAAGAGAAAAGTCAATTTCCTTCTAGTGATGACCTGCTACTTGAATATCTTAATGAATTGTAGGAAGACATATTCCTGGACAAGAAGGTGAGGACGACACGCAAAGGATATGTTGAGTACCTCAGAATTGGACTCAAAGGTTCGAAGTTGAGCAGTGAAAAGTGGATTGAGATTGGACAAGTGAGATAGCAGTATCCTCACATAATCAATGCTTGAAAGAAAACCAACTTTTGGTGGTCCAAAAGCTTTTCAGTGGGAAGGTCATGATTTGAATTAGATCCATTAAGAACTATCAAAGAACCATGACTGTATCAAGTCAGGACAAATCTCTAAAAATTCAAAAACAGCGATCAAAAACACCGAGAACGAATGGCAATGGTAGCCAACATGGAACGACGAGGACCTCGATCAAAGCACACTGACTAAGGCCCATGGAGACTCCGTAGGAGGTCAAGGAAGTCATTGGGAGGCCCGGATTAGGAAAATAAGGAGGTTTTTGATGTGCGATTAGCGCATTGCTGGGTGAACAGGGCGATAATGAAAGAAAGGCCTGAGCACTCGATCGCATGGGGGAATCAGAGAACTGCAGGCAAGAAACGAGAAAAGCCCTAATGTACAAAGGTGGGACCCACATTCTAGAAAATCAACAGTATTGATCGGGATGCGCACAAATGGTAAGAGGTTTTGGGTGAAAGCAAAGCGATTCCATACATCAATCGATGCCTAGCAAGAGGAGGTGAGAGACGTTCGCCGTTGATCGCAAGCTATCAGTCGAGCAAGTCAATCATGCGGGACGTGCGTATGGTGTTGGATCTGGAGGCCCCAAATCGGATGGCTGAGATCGAGCCCGACAGGGGGAAGCGGAATCGATGCAAGAATGAGCCGCATTTTAGAAGGATTTGGAATCCATTTGACTGCCACAATGGAGTAAGAATGTGTCCATGATGTAACTAAAGAAACAAAACAACAAAGCAGGTCGGTGTTGTTTAGAGGAGGACATGTGGCTACTCCCTAACTGTTCATGATGACGTTGAACAAGAAACTCCAAGTGCAACTGCGGAAGGTGAATCGACTAGGCGGAAGAGGAACCAAACAGGCATCAGAATGAATGGTTAAAAGCCATGAACAGAGACAGAATACACAAGTGAGAGTCAGTCAGAGAAAATGCCGAGAGGAGGACTGAACACTGAGTGACAAAAACTAGAGAAGAAGACGGTAAAGCAAAAGCAGAAAGAGACAGAGGGCCGAGCTAACAAACAACAACATCATGCACCAAAGAGATTGAGAGATTCAAGCCATCGCATAGAGGAATCTATCCGGATTGAGCACTACATTTGGCTCTTTCCACTAAAGACCAGAAGGTCACAAAGCTGGTAGGAAGAAGAAGAGTATATGTACTCCACTAGCATGGGGAATCCAAGAACCACCTTGCCGAGAAAAACCTACTTTAGGAGAACTCACATTGAGTCCTTGTATTGTAATTCTCTACTTAAAGGCACAATAAAACAAGGACACAACTGAAAGCTAGACCAGAGATGTAGCCCTGGAGAATGGGGTGAGCTTCTTATTAATTTCTTATGTTCCTGTATTTTCTTATTGTATTTCTCTTTTGTCTTTCCATTTAATTTTCTATGTATTGGCAATCTAATTGATTTGTTGCTTAAATAACATAGACATACACCAACATATGAGTCTGTAACACCTCCATTTAATAAATCTTTAACTGAGGTCACTCATAAGGTGATTATCAGATCACTAATTTACCAAATAACCCTAATTTTGCAGAAAGAGAGATGAAAACCTATGCAATGAATTTCATTACCTACTAAGGAATTAAACTACACCTATTCAATCTATTTCTAGAAGGAAATGAGGAAAAATTGTCTTCTTGGGATTTCTATGTATTTTTGTGAAATTATTGTGCATGTGATTTATTCGTTTATGGATGTGGTAGAAATTAGGTGGTGATGGAGGGTGACTTTGGGATTTGTAGAGGTGTAGGAAGGTGTGGAGGGATCTTAGGAGACCTTTGTCACCCTTCTAGAATCTTTCCCTACAATCAAACTTCAAAAAGTCACTTACAAGAAATTCTACAAGGGGCTATAGGGGATCTACAAGAGGATGATGAGAGCTATTTCAGAGGGTTTAAAGGTGAAAAAATGGTGGGAAAGGGTAGCTGAATACTAGAGGGATGTGTGAAGGGGTCTAAAGTTCATCAAGGATGATTAGAAAATAAAATTATGGTTGGATTTGTTCAAGAGACGAGAGGAAAGCTTATGAGAAAAGTGCAAGAAATAGAGCAGATCCATGAAGGGTGGTGAATGACCTCTGAAACATGTAGCTGAGGACATTATGATCGCTAATTCATCGATTAATTATGAGCAAAGATGTACTATAAGAGAGCTGCAAGTCAAAACACTGAAACTGAGCAAGAAAAGAGCTAGTTGTACCAAACAACAAAACTATATCTCATGTTAACCTAAATTCTGACCTAGGAAAATGAAGTGCTAAACAATGCTATATGGAAAGGAAAGCATGTAAAGAGATTTATTACAAAAATAGAAATGAGTATGGAAAAATGGATCTGAAGAAAAACAATAACCTCTAAATCAAACTGTAACACTAGAAATTGCATGGAGGAAGCAAAACTATGTTTTTGTGGCAACAAGAGTGTCTTGACCTTAGCTCATGGTACCAAAGGGAAGAAAGGAGTTCAAGGCTCTATTGATGGCTTTTTTGTATCTTTCTCCTATCACTATTTAACCTACTTCAGCAAACTGAAATAGAAACAACTATGTAACTCACCAAAAGCAACCTATTTTAACAAAGAAAAAAACTATAAAGCAACCTATTTTAACAAAGAAAAAAACTATCTAACAACAACTAATTCATGAACTAAAACAAAAACATATAAATACAAAACAAGAGGTGTTGGGTAGCTTGGGTTGGGCCCTAACCTAAGAGTTTCATCCCTCTAGAAGGACTCAATGCTGGCTCAGAAAATGTTTCATATCCATTATCAAAATAATAGTCACATTACATAAAATTGTCCACAAAAAGAAAGCTTGAAATGAGTTGAGCAAAAGTTGCAACAAAAGTGCGAAAATTTGACTAAGATCCAACTAAACTACTGAGGTGCTAAACCCCCGTATTTATACAATTGGAACCCCAATAGCTCTCTTAAAATCAAGGAGGCTTGGCTCCAAAGACTAGAGATAGACAACAATTCTTCTTCACTTGCTTGGCTGCCCCTTTGATGCATGGATGTGACTGCTTGTGCTCCGAGCTTTCTGAAGGAGGATTTAAGGTAGGGGGTCATAAATGAGGGGGAAACCCTCCTACAAATCCTCTCCCTTGTTTTCCTCGAATATTGGCTTCCAAATGCTCATTAAACCTTTGAATTTGTCTCAAAATTGACCAAAAATATACATAAAGCAGACATTAGACTTCATGGCATAATGACTAACCCAATTCACTCTATTAGCATAAATATAATAAAAAAAATGCAATAAAATAATGAGAATGGTGGATTAAGTTGATTTAGGAGGCCAAATGAACCCATATAATTACCCATTTATGGTGCTCATCATCACCCCCTACTGAATGTGTTGCTCATCCTATGACCAACTAGTCCAACTCCTCATCCTTGATGGCCCTGATGCTCTCCCTGACATCCCATGCCTTTGATGTGATATCCTCTTCCCTATCATGGAATCTTGCTTTTTTGTCCACCTCTTCCCACTGCTGTCTTTCTTCTTCCTCCTTTGTGCCCTCTAGCAGTCTTAGTAGTAGTGGGGGACTCAACTTGAGGCCAATCCAATGGGCCTTAAAGCTTTGCATAGAGTGCTTGTATAGTGGCACTCTCCTCAATGATTCCTTCATCCTATGTGGGGAATGATACTCCCTGAGATGTAGGCTATGTGGCAGTGTGTTCCACGTTCTCATGCAGGCATGAATGCAATCATCTCTAAGTACTCTCTCCATGTCCTCAAAATGTGCAATAGCCTGGGCCTGATCGTTGATGTACTTTGGGGCACTTTGAGGATCAACTGCAAGTTGCTGGTGTGTGCTAAAGAGAGCCATAGGGTCTAATGGTCTGCTCTAATCATTAGGGGCTCATTTTGTTCTTTTGCCATCAATTTCTTGATTTCTGTGGCCCATTTCTCCTCATGACTCATCCAAGATGCCATGGCCATCAGTTGCAAGTCCCCTAACCCAGCATTAGGGTCCCATAGGTTCATACCAGTAAGGGCCATGTTATGAAAATAAAACTTTCCCAACTTTGCCTTGTCCTCTGCTGAACTGCGATCACATAGATCCATGAACTGTTTATAATCCTAAAAAGGAATGGTGCATCTCTGTGCCAAGGTCATGATCTGAAACTCTACCCGCTGGTATTTGAGGTAGACTCCATATGATTTGGTTGGTTGTTTGCACTGTAGTGCCTCCATAGCCCAGCTAGCCATGAATGCTAATTGGGTTTCCCTTTCTTGCAACTGCTTTCTTAACACTTCATTCTCTGCTTCCATGTGAGATCTTCTTGTTGCTTCTATATGTCTTACAGTGCTCAAATTCCTTACCCATCTCTCTTAGCTTGTTTTCCATGTGGCCAATGTCTTCCACCCCTTTGGACTTGGTGATCTACATCCATCTATGGCTTCTTACCCTGTCTTTTTCTACATCAAAGAAAAGTCAGACTACAAATTTCAATGGAATAATTTTTCCTCCATTAAGAAGGTTGTAATAAGAGCCTAAATTAGGATGGGGGTCACGTTCTGGTATCTCTACTACCTCATCCTTCCCTTTGGTCTGCTCTTCTGCCCTTTTCTCAAGTTTCTCAATCTCCTGTAGCTTTGTTAGGGTCTCCTGTAGAGTATTCTATGCCTCTTATACGACTATTTTTGAGTCTTGTAGTTTTATTCTCTCCTTCCAAGTGGAAGATCTAGCACTACCTCTTTCATAAGTGATGGGGGTTTTGGAAGGTGATTCTTCCTCTTTGATAGTAGGGGAATCTTCAATGATGATAGGCTCTTTTCAGGGTGGCTATGTCTTCCCTGTTTTTACTCTTGTACTTTTTCGAGCCCTGAAATACATTGATGGTTGCCTTTTCCTCTTTTGTTTGGGCTTAACTGGGGTGTTGAGCGCAGCAAGAATAGCTGCTACTTCCCTTTCTAGTGTCTCAAGAGACACTTCTGTCTTCTTTGCGCGTTTTTCTTCTTCTTTTGCCTTTTCTACCTCTGCTAGTTTTGTCTTCTCTAGCTCTGTTTGGATTTCCTTCTCATCCTGTTTACTTTTTTCCTTCTCCAATTTAGTCTTCCTCTTCTTTGATTTAGTCTTTTTCTTCGCTGTCCTAGGTTCCTTCTTCTTCGATTTGGTTTTTCCCTTCTCTATTTCAGGTTTTTCCTTCTCTCTTTTGGTATTTTTCTTCCCTGTTTCGGGTTCTTCCTTCTCTGTGTTGGTGTCTTCTTCCTCTATTTTGGTTTCCTCCTAATCTTCCCCTTTTTCGTCTTCCCCAACATTTTCAGAAGGAGTGAGGTCATATGTGAGGGATTTTGTATCATCCTCTCTTGTCATATTTCAGAATATCTCCCAGGCTATGGGGATTGTGAGGTGTGGAGGGCTTCTTCCACCAGCAATTTAATTAGTCCATGGTGAGCCAATTGGTCTGGACCTCCTGCCTTCAATTTGATGCTAGAATCTATAAGAGACTGTAGGAGAAAATAGAGAATATTGAGTTTTTGGGGTGTGGGAATATCCATGCCATATCTCGGCTCATGCAAAAGTTTGAAATGGTAACCATAAACTATGTTGCAGCTTCCTTCATAGGAAATGTACTTGATAATTTGGTACCTGACCTCATCCCAAGGGTAGGGTATTCTTGTCCTCCTGATGCCATTTTTTTCCTCTACACGATGCTCATTTAGTTGGAAGAAGGTTTTCTTGGCAACTTGACCTAGTGGTTTTTCTTCTTTGCTCCAGGGTAGTCCAAGTGGAAGACTAGTAACCCTACTGATAAACTCTGGGGTGATTTCCATGGTGAGACCCCTGAAAGTAATGGTGGAATGGGTCCTTGAGTGGGGTACCAAGGAAAGGGCAAACTCCTGAGTCACTTCTTCATCATACCCTCGAAGTTTTTCGAAAAATGGCATCTAATTGGCTCTGGTAAAATTGGCTACCACCTTAGGATGTTCATGGAGCCTGATTGAATTTAGGGGTTCTTTCCTTATGAATCCCCTTGTCATTCTGTTTATAATATTTTGGAATACCTCAGGTGGAGAAGAGACAATAATTTTTCAAAAACAGGAAACAAAGAAAAAAACTTTGTTTTTCTTTACGAAACAGGCAGACTTCTTTAATGTAGTTTCTCTTCTCTTCAAGCTTAATTTTTCCCTAAAATTGCATCATTTCCTCTATATGTGAATACCCAAGGTGGAGAAGGAGACAACATTTCTTTTGCAGAAACAGGAAACAAATAAAAATTGTGTTTTTTCAAGAAACAGGTAGACTTTTGAATGCAATTCCTCTCCTTTTTCAGACTTAATCCTTCCTTAGAATTGCATCACTCCTTGTATATATGAATATGCAAAGTGGGTTTGTACTAATCCTACCTCTCCAAGTTTGAATTTGAACGAAAACCCCGTGTTCTCTTCTATAAAACTGCTTACTGGTCCTCCTATAGAAATGGTTGGAGGTTCTCCTGTAGAACTGGTTATAGCTCTTGTAGAACTCAATAATGCTCTTGTAGAACCCGATAAGATGAGGATTTCTGAAAACAATAGAGAGTGATGGTTTCAAGGCTCTGGAGGTAGTATGGAGCTCACTATAGCCACAGGGATGATGATAAAATGGAAACAAAGGTGGTGAATAAGTTCGAGGAGTACTTATGTTCACTCGAGATATTTCTGGCGATGATGTGAGGTGGCTAAAAGGGTACGTTGCCATTATTTGGACTGTTGGTCCCCACTGCTATGTCATCATGAGTCCTCATGCCCTTTGCTTGTAATCACTTCCCATCATTTCTATTGGAGTTCAAACACCCACCACTTCTTTTTGGATTTTTAGTGAGTTGACTAGATACACGTGTGGTGGATCTCTAGATGAGCGCAGTCGAACGAGATGAGGGCGGCCAATTAATTGGCCACCTTTCTGGTTTAATCCCAGCCATTCCATTCATTCATACATTTTTTGAATTATACAAATACAATAGAGGAGCGGGTTAGAAACTTACTTGCAGGTCGAATGCTTGTGTTGCAGTGCTACTAGGTTCTGTTCTTGCTGCATGCTCGGATTTTAGTGTTGCATGCCTGTATCCCTTCTGCTATATGCTAATTGCTTCTTGATATGTGGCTCAGTTTCTTTTTACAAGTGCCCATTAGCTTAATCTTGCTCTGGACATCTTCTGAATTCCTGTGGTTGCACCTATTTTGCTGCTAGAGCTTGATTTTAAGGGGATTAACTGCTACAGGAAATCCTTCCTGTAGTTGCTTCTCCCTCTAAACTTTTTAGCTGATGCTTGTGCTGGGAGCTATGAGGATGCTACTAAAGATTTTGATGGTAATGAAGAGAGATTTGGTAAGCCACATGTGAGTTGTGGAGGTGTTGTTCTTTTTATTTCCTTTTTTTTTTTTTAACTGGTTTCTATGTTTTTTCTGCAGAAAGGAAAGAAATGAATGGAAATGAAGTGGTGCAGGTGTGGGATGGATGGTCAGGATGATGAATAGCTGTAGGATGGCCTACATGATTTCTAGAGAAAGTCTTCAACGCCTCAAACTATTTGTAAAAGCTATTTTTGGCTCTCTGTGATTTCTATAGGAGCCTCCTATAAAACACATAGGGTCTCCTGTAGGATGCACATTCTTAAAAAAAACACAGAGAGGTGGAAAAAAAGTTATAAATGATGGAGAAGAGTATAGAGGATGTGTAACAGGATTTTTGGCATGTCACCTTTCTTCCTGTGGTCCATCTGTAAGTTGCAATTCACTTGAAAAGTCGATTTTCTCTTTTCTTTTTTCTCTCTTTTTTTTTAAAAGACAACCAAGGTGCCTCCTAGAGGTTTTCACCCTACTTGCCAGCCCTGGGTGCCTCCAGTGGAGATTTTCACCTAGGGATCTTATTCTCTCTCTCTCTCTCTTTTTTCATCATTGGGCCGCCTCCAAAGAGGTTTTCAACCGAATGATGGGAGTGAAGCGCCTCATAGAGGTTTTCACTTGAGTCCTTATTATTTTTCTTTTTTCCTCAGTGAGTGGGTGGAGTGGAGGTTGAGACCTACTCCATTACCAACACTGTCTTATTCAGATCTTCAAAGAATTCTTGCTTGGAGAGGGGCTTCTTGTAAATTTTCAATCTATGCCCATTGACAAGCATGGGGATGGCTTCCTCATCAATGGTTTTGATCAATAACTGAACCATTGTCATTGCATTTTTCTATAGCATAGGGTCCTAACCATCTTGTGCTCAGCTTTCCTTTGAAGTTTATGTACCTTGAGTCATAGAGAAACGCCCAATCGCCTTCTTGGAATTGCTTCTCCTTGATATGTTTGTCATGCCATATTTTCCTTTGAAGCTGGACTACCTCTGTGTGGAGAAGGGCCTACAATCTTTGTTCATCCAATCCATTGAGTTGGAGTAACCTTTCTCCTTGTGCATGGATGAGATCTAAGTCAAACTATGCTACCACGCTTAGTGTATTGTATTCAAACTCTATTGACAACAAAGCCTTCTTCCCATAGACTAGTTCATAGGGCGTGAACCCTGTGGTGGTCTTCCATGTGGTGTTGTAGGCCAGGTGGCCTCAACTAGTCTATCTACCCAATCTTTTCTACTGCTACTCACTACCTTGGTTAGAATTCCTTCCAAAGCTCAGTTAATGACTTCCACCTGTCCATTTGCTTGTGGGTGGTAAGGGGTGGAAGTCTTGTGCTTGAATTTATGATGTGTGAGTAGGTCTTCAATCAAATTGGAAGTGAACTAACTGCCTTGTTCTGTAACCAGTTCTTTTGGATACCCAAACTTATAGAATATGTTCTCTCTTAAAAACTCAGCTACTTTTTCCTCTGTTGCTGCCTTGATTGCCTTTGTCTCTGCCCATGTTGTTAGATAACCTATGCACACAATGGTGTATTGTTTCTGTTTTGAAGGAGTGTTGATAGGACCCACAAAGTCCATGCCCCACTTCTCAAATGGCTCAAAAGTCACTTGAGGTTGCAAGGGCATCTCATCCTTTGGAGTAGTTTTCCCCATCCTTTGGCACCGATCACATTGGCTGATATATCAATTCACATCTTGATGAAGAGTGGGCCAATAATAACCTGCTTGAAGAATTTTGAAGGCAATCCTCTTTGCTGCAAAATGGCCTCCACAAGGCCCATCATGATAGGTCAGGAGAATGTCAAAAACTTCCTACTCTCTGACACATCTTCTCAAAATCTGATCTGGGCCAAGCTTAAAGAGATTTCCCCTAATCTAGGTGAAAGGGATGATTTTTCTCATGATCTTGCTCTTCTCTTTGGAGGACAAGTGTGGTGGGAACTGTGCTGAAACTAGGTAATTTGCTATATCAAAAAACCATGGAGAGGGTATTGAGATAGCAAATAGGTGCTCATCTAGCATTTGGTCATCCACCATTCCTTCCTCATCTGTAGGCAAATTTAGTCTAGACAAAAAGTTAGCAACAATATTTTCCTTACCAAGCTTATCAATAATGGTTAAATCAAACTATTGCAATAAGAGAAATCACCTAAGAATGCAAGCATTTACATCTAGTTTTTTCATTAGATACCTAATTGCAGCATGATCTGTGTGTACAAAAGTTTGATAATCTGTGATGTAAGTTTGAATTTATTTAAATAATGTACTACAGCTAGGAGTTCTTTCTCAGTTACCATGTAGTTTAACTCTGCCTTAGACAAATTCTTACTTATGAAGTACATGGCATAAGGTATCTTTTCATCAACTCACCCTAGGCTACTCTTATTGATTTGTTCAAGGCAACTGTGTGAATGTGGAAAGTTAGGGCCCAGTTTGGGCCTCTCAAAATTGGGGCGGTCACAAGTTTACTTTTAAAGGTATCTAGGGCTTCCTTGACAGGTTTCAGTCCATATGAACTCAACATCTTTTCCCAAAAGACCAAACAATGTAGAGGCTAACTTACTGCAATATTTAATGAATCTTCTGTAATATCCCACTAAGCCTAGGAAACTTCAGACATCTCTCACCTTTTGAGGAGGTGGGACCCTTTGGATGATGGAAATTTTGTTGGGGTCCACTTGTAATTCTTATTGAGATATTACATGACCTAGCACAGTCCCTTTAGTCATCAAGAATTCACATTTTTCGAGACTGAGGGACAAGTCCATTTCAATATACTTGTCCAAAACTTCTCCCAGGTTAGATAAATCTTCCTAAAACTTAGAACCATAAGGAATAAAATCATCCATATATATTTCCACTGCATCATGAACCAATTTAGAAAATATACTCAACACTTCTCTCTAGAAAGTGGTGGGAGGATTGCACAAACCAAAAGGAAGGACCCGATATGCAAAGGTACCCCAAGGACTAGTGAAAGTGGTCTTATATTGGTCTTCTGGGCAGATTTTGATCTTATTGTACTCGCTAAACCCATCTAGGAAGGAGAAAAACCTTTTCCCCGCCAGACCATCTAACACTTGATCTATGAAAGGAAAAGGAAAATGGTCCTTTTTGGTGGCCTTGTTCAGTTCCCAATAATCGACACAAATTCTCCACTTACCATTTTTCTTTGGAAATAGCACCAAAGGAGAGACCCATTCATTGTCGAAGATGGGGTAGATGAATCTTGCATCGAGTAACTTTTGCAATTCTTCCTTGACAATGTCTTTAAGGGCTGGATTCATCCTCCTTTGAGGCTACTTGACTGGTTTGCAATCTTCCTTAATGTAAATGTGATGAGTACAAACTGAAGGGTGCACTTTCTTCATCTCTTTATAGCTCCAAGTGAAGGCATCTAAATGTTTTCTCAGTAAGCTACATAGTTCCTTTTCCTAGGAGGTGGATAGGGATGAGTTGATTTTCAAAGTTTTTCCAGGGCCAAACTCTATATTCTTAACATAGAGAGAAGTCAGGTTGGTCACATAGAAATCAACTAAGGGATTGTCTTGGGTTTGTTTCACTAGATTTTCTAATGGAAACATACTAGGGGGTGGATTCTAAATTAAATTTTCAATGATATCATCCTCAGTTTGCAATTGCCCCCCCATGGCAGTTTCTACTGTACACAGTGGTGTAGCATAGACTTCATCCTCATCCTCCTCCTCTAACCAGAGAGGTAGATCATGTTCTAGCAAGGGTTGGGTAGGAGGGTATAGGATTAGCTGCTTAGACATATGCCCATTTTTAATTGTCATGTTCCTAGCTCAAAAGCTGATGTAGGCATCTACAGTAGCCAACCGAGATCTTCCCAGGATGAGAGGATACCCAATTAGCTTTTCCTTCAGCTGGAGAACAAGGAAATCAGCAGGGTACTCCCAAGAATCAATGGAGACCATAACATCTTCCACAATCCCTTCAGGGGTCACGATGGAGTGGTCTGCTAACTGTAGGACTGTTGTGGTCTTTCTCAGGGAGCCCTAGAGTTTGAGCTTGAGCATGGTGTCCTTTGTCATCATATTAATGGTAGCTCCAAGATCAATCAAGGTATGTGGGATCATGGTGCCATTGATGTGGACATCAACTAATGGGCTTCTAGGGTCTAGATACTTCCGACAAATAACTTGCCCCAACATTAGGTCAGATAGTTGTCCTATGACATTGATTGTTGGGACATCTCTCTTGCGCCTACCTAGATGATTGAAGCACTTCTCTTTTATCATATTGTTGTATACAGGCACATCCTTTATGGCTTGGAGAAGTGGTATCTTTACACATAATTGTTTTAGTTCTCCTAGAAATTTAATTTCTTCTGGGGTAGGCTGTGTTGTTCCAAATAATCTCTCAGGAAAGGGTGGATTTGCTTTCGGTTCACTTTCCTCTGTATCTTCCTCAACCTCTTGAGGGGGAGGCTGGCTATCTAGGAGAACCTTCCTAGATCAAAGGCTAATCTCCTGAATCTCCACAGCATAGGTTGGGCATGATGGTTCCCCACTATATACTTGCTGAGCCTGTCTATTGTTTGGGTTTGGGTTCGGTTGAGTAGGCATTTGGGGTTGCCTTGGTCGAGAAAGAGGAAATGGTTGTGGTTGAGCAGATGGTGGAGGAAAAAGAGTGGGAGGAGAGTTGTACTGGGGCCTCCACGCCTAATGAGATGCATTCCACTGAGGCTGTGGCTGAGCATAGGAGTGAAATGAATGAGTGGCTGGTTGGGCATGATATTGAGATGGGTATGACAAAGGAGGAGGTGTGGACCAGGAAGGATGAGAAGGGGGGTCCCAAGAAGGTATGGAAGTGGCTTGATTGGGGTTGTAGAATGCTTGGGAAGTCCCTTGCATTCACTACTGGTAAGGTCCAGGTCCATGTGGTCTTCTTTGGTTCATGAAATGGAGTGGTTCAGTGGCTCCTTCAGCCCCTTGGTATATAGCTTTAAGTTTGGGCAAGGAAGGGCACCTATCTATAGAATGATCTTCTTCATAGACGGAACAAACCTCTATAGAGTTTAATGGACATTCATTCTTAGGATGCCTTTTGGTGCACCTAGGACAAAAAATGGCCAAAGTCCTCTCTGCTTCCTCGTGTTTCCTTTTGATATGCAAGGCATCCATTTGCATGGCAAGGGTCTGTAGCATCTCACTCTTGAAGTCTTCCATCATGTTTCCAAGTTCACCTTTGAGGGATGAACTGACTGAGGAGGTACTAGTTATGGGTTGAATCCCCCTACCTCTCTTTATGGCTGCCTTAGAATGGTTTTTAAAAACAGTCTTTATGTCTCCATAAGACAGTTGGTAGATGTCTACCCTAGCTAGTAAATGTAGGGCGTTTAGAAGGTCTTATGGAATTCTTATGAGCAGGACCAACTTCAGAGATTTGGGGTCAGGTGTGCACCTGGCCCTTTTATAACTGAGCTAGAACCTCTCTTCATAATATTCCAAGGATTTATCACTTCCCATGGTCATTCAAAAGATTTCTTCCTTGGTATCTTTTGATCAATAGTAGTCTCGTTATTTGTTATTAAAGTCTTGCTGCATCTGAGCCCATGTTGTGATGCTATTGCCAAATAATGCCATGAACTAGTGCAATGTTGCATCCTTGAGGGTAGAAGGGAATAATTTCAACTTCTGCTCATCTTCTGCATAATCATATGTTTGACAGATGACAACAAACTCAAATAGGATGGTGTCAGGGTCTTCTGTAGTGAATCCATGGAAGTGAGGTAGGGCTGAAGGGCTTATGTTCTTCATTTTAGTGTCCCCATTTTCCTCAAATCTTGGCTGGCAAATGCTTGTTAAACCTTTGACTTTGTCTCAAAATTGACCAAAAATTTGCATAAAGCACACATTAGACTTCATGGCATAATGACTAACCCAATTCACTCTATTAGCATAAATATGATCAAAAATATGTAATAAAATAATGAGAATGGTGGATTAAGCTGAGTTAGGAGGCCAAATGAGCCCATATAATTACCCATTTATGGGGCTCATCAGACATGCCTAACATCTTCCCACTAAATATTTGATTTCCCCTTGGGACTAAAGGTAGATATGTTGGCTTTCATGTTCACAGAGTAATCATGAATTTTGAAGAATATCCTTATCCCAAGCAACCATGATTTTTTATCTTTTGACTTAGTCAACTCACCATCAAAAGTAGGAGCCTTGGCTTTCTTAAACTATTTTGGCAATTTACCCCTCTGTCCTATAAGGATGTTGGAAGTGATGGTGATGATGTCTCCTACAGTAGAACTAGAATAAAATCAATAAGTAATCACCCTCCTCACAGGTGTATCAAATAATTTTCAACTCTTCACTATATCATCACTATCCAACCTATGCCTTTTCTAAGACCTGGTTCAATTTGCACCATTAGTCTTTTCTTCCCACCTATATCCATGATCGTTTCCTAGTTCTCCCTGCTTCTGCAAATTTTAAATACTCTGGATGATGACTTCATTAAACTCAACTTTCTTCTATTGATCTTTCATAAGCCTTTTATGTTCCTTAATCAACCTCTCATTATCTTCCTTGAAAATTATGATCTCTTTCCTCAAGCTTCTCAATGTATTTGCTAGATCTAGAGAGTCTTCCTCTCTATTTTATTCAACTAATCTCTCCCATCCCACCAATGTCTCTTCTAGTTTATATGGGGAGGCATATGAACTATATTAAACTCTTCTAGTCTTTTATTTTCTTGCAATATTCCATGTTAGATAAAACAAATAGAAGACATGATCAAAATCATACGTCAATGTATCTCAAGGGATGCTATCACATTTGCACAAGTCACTCCATATTAGCAGGATCCATAATAATATCAAGAAATTAACTATCATGCAAGAAATGATAATGACAGTACTCATCATGCATATTACCGCAATGCACATAACAAAAACTAGCTATCATGTGTGAATAAATTATGCACATGCATATGAATGCACTAATTAACTAAAATCTATCATGAATGTAACCAAAATAACAATAAAATAACTACCATTCATGTGACTGTAATGCATATAATAATAATTAACCATCATGTGTGCATGCCAAACATATAAAATTGCATGACAAATTTCTTTTACCTAGAGGTTGAGTGCCATAACCTCACTTTGATAGCCCTATGTAACACCCCACCCCATATTTACTAGCTTTTACAAGCTCACCTTAGTAAAAATGAGACAAGAGTTATTATGCATGACCCAACAACCAAGTTCGAGTGATGGAAATGGGGTTTACTACCTCAAACCTTACTTCATCCTTCCAAGGACACATGATCATCTAGAAGTTTGAAAAAATTATTGGTGACCATTCCTTGAGCTACAACCACCTTTTTCAACAACTCTTCCTCCCAGTTGCACTCATGTAAGCTAGTGCATGTGGCCATAAGGCTCTAGACACACTCATAAGCTTCCCTCAATTCGACTACAATTGAAATTCTCTAGTTATGAGGGTGTGACCAAAATCCCTATTCCATATCTTTGGGCTAGTCTTAAGGACAACTATGGAGATCTACCTAGAACCTTCCAGAATTGTATAAACAAGGTTTTTGTGTCTGTTTACTTAATTATAGACTCTACTCCTACTCCAAACTTGGAAAATACATGATGACCATTTCTGCAAACACTTGGTAAACATAACACCTATAAGTCATGAATGAATATATGTTCATTGTATCATTAAATTCATTAGATAATCCTCAAGAAGGATTAATACCCTATCTTTCTAGTTGTAACAATAGTTATCAGCTCATGCACTTAATTATATAACCAAGAGCCTTAAAACTGTGGAATAGAATGATAACAAGAACACATCATATAGCGAGAAATATACCATGCATGTAACTAAAATTTAACCAAAATGAATCCATGAAAAACCAGCCATAAAATCAACACAGAAACCAATCCATGTGCTCATGGATCTCAATAGTAAATAACACATAACAATATATGCATAAAGCGAACCAAGTCAGAGACTTCCACGTACCACCTCACCATAGATTGGGTTGAACCAAACATTTATTTTATCCAATCACCCTTGTGCCATATTTCGAGCATGAATGTGGACTCACATGGGATAAACTAAAATAGAGCCAATTGAGGATTGCAGAGGTTGAACCACCTCAACCCTCAACCATGGTGGTTTCCTCTAAACCAGTCAAAAAATCAACAAAACCAAACAAGCTTGGATGCCTTAGTATTTCTTCACCATACCCAGAGGAATTTTCCTTTCCCCACCCACTTATCAAGAGTTCTAGGAGAAAACCATCTCCACCTTCAAACCTTTGGAATTTTCCTAATACTACCATAATTGGGATCCAAAATCTATTGGCAATCCAAAGCTTACCTAAAACAAAAAACCCACTACATCATGGCTATCTATGAAATGGAGAAGGTGAGGTTGTACACCACTGTGAATCTAGGAAAATCCCATGCCAATGAAAACAAACATAAATAATAAACCAACCCATATGCCATGCATCAAATTGTAGAATTCTAAATCACATATGCACATTGTTACCTACAAATCAACAACTATTTTCTAACCTTACTTGCTACTGTCTAAAGATCCTCTTATGCTCCATTGCTATTTGTTGTCCTTCTGACAATGACCCTCCATAATTTTTTTCTAACACAATTTTGGTGGCTACATGAACTGTCATTTCAGGCCATCTTGTATCGCCTTGTTATTTTCTCATGTTTTTATAAGTGTCGACTATCCTTGTGATGTCCCTAAGTTTGGTCTTTCCTCCTAAGTGTCACCACCCTATCTTTAGAAATACTTGAGTTATCTTTCAAAGATAGAAAAAGTTTAGATTTCTTTGATTTAATGACTATCTTTGTTCATTATATGTGCATGACAAACAATGGCAAGAAAATCATAGTTTTTATCCTAGAGAAAGAACACCTTCCTAACTCGACAATCACAAAAGCTACTATTGGTTGGAACTACAAACTCCTTAGGCAAAAGTGCACTCACAACTCTTAGTGGGCACACTTGCTTCAAACAATGAAGTGCACTTCGAGTCAAGAAGGTGAGCACACTCCTAGTTCTCACTAACTACACTCTCGTTTCCCCGAGTTGGATTTCACTCCTTAGCAAGAGTGACTATGCCCTCTTGTGCTTTATGCATGTGCCCTTCCTTATGGCATGTTTGGTGAAATTCTAGAAAATAGGATCCCACTCCACTTTATGAAACTAGCAAACTCATTAGTTAACAAGTGGCGAACATGTGTGAAATTTCTTTGCATGTAAAATATATTTATAACAATCTCGTAAATCATTCATTCTCATAATCATTAATCATGCTAAGCTGAGCACATTTCTTTGCGTTAAGGATATTTCTCTTCAATCGTGATCACAAATAAGTTTTGCATATTTTGTTTCTTGATTTGTTTCGTTATTTTTGTTCTCTTTGTTTCCTTGTTCAATGTTTCAGTTCATTTTCATTTCTCTAGTGGTGTTTTCGTCCATTCTTCTTGTTATAAGTGTCATTTTGTGGTCATAAGTGGTGTTTCTTATGACTCTTCAAATTCCACGACCTTCCATCTTTTGGTCATGATTGTGATAGAGATTATAAATACTTGCAAAACACTTCTCTCATTGTTATTAGAATCAAAACTTGTTGTTGGTATTCACTTAGACAATTTTGAGTGTATCCCTAGCTTGAGCACACTTCTAGAAGTAATAGCACCACTCTCTTGGAAAACTGCACCCAAAGACTAATTCCCCTTGCATAACACACTCTAGAGAAACAAGGACATCTTCATCTTGAAAAGTATGGCCATGAAGATATTTTTATCTCTCTTTAGCACACAATGCACAAACAATCATCAAGCCTATTCCCTTAACCACTAATGATGTGTGCTACACCCTCACTAGCCTCTCTTGAGTGCATAATGCACTTACAAGAAACAACCTTGGCCTCATAGCCATTGAGCCTATGTCATGCGCTAGACTCATTGTCTTTGCAGAGTGCATGACACAGTCACAACCATCATTGAGCTTCCTTGTGCCTTGAGACTATGCATGATACCCTTGCAAGCCTTTCTCTCTCTCCCCTTGAGTGCACGATTCATCCTTAAGCCTCGACCATCCCTTGTTTACCCATTTTTGTTATGACACGCACCCTCATCTTGTCTTGATGTAGTTTTCACTCCTAGTGGTTGATTAAGTCATATTGTCTCATCATTGATAGGCTTATGATCTCAGCTAAATCCGATCTCCCTTTTGCCTATGTCTGTTCAATAATTTTCTCGTATTAGATAGAGAATTTCTTGAAGCTAACCTTTGTCTCCATGAGTCATGGGGGATTTACTGGCGGAGCAATATCATACCATGTGGGTTCATATTGGGGGATATTTATAGAGGAAAAAATGACATAATATATTGGGGGATATATAGGTGGTAAAGGGTTTTTACATTGGAAAATATAAAAAATGGAGCTTAAAGTTAATGAAAAAATATAAAGGGGTATAAAGAATGTTAAGGAAAAGATGGATACCTATAATGTCTAGTGAAAGTACGGTTTTTCTGAATTGGGAAGTTGTATTGGGGAAATATTGTTAGGGGGTTAAATAATGTGATTTTTAGAGGGATTTTCCAATATGTAGTCAAATTAAGGGTATTTTTTAATATGCCACAAATGCATGTGATATGTCATAGGTTCACTAAGTGAATCCCCCATGTCATGAATGCCCTTCCATTTGTAGGTGTTCTAGATACAAGTCTCACTACACTCTCATCATCTATTGGAAAAATATTGCCTCCCACTACCCAATGGGTTACCTCAAAGGAATTCTCGGAAGAAATTTCTAAGAAGCTAGTATAAGTTGCTAAGCCTATAGTTCCCATTATTGCAGGTACACATTGCTTTACAGAAAAATCAGTTGAAGTATCATGGAAAGACATTAAGTACATGTTCATGGAGAAGTAGTTTCCTGAGGAAGTTTAGGACAAAGACGTTCATATCAACATTAATCGGTCTAGGATACACATCATTGCATGCAAAGTCCTCGTAATGCCTTGTGAAAAGGCCATAGAATGGATTCCATCACACATGGATGATACAGATTTGATCTTATGTAGTGAAATAGGTGCTGATATTTTTTTTTTTATGGGCAAAGACTAAACTATTTATATTAAAGAAACTGAAAAAATATTTACAAGAGGATTTAACCTCTGAGAGTGAGTGAGCAACTCTCTTTCAAAACTTTTCACAAAAATGCCTATTCCGCAGATTGTAAGGAACATTGTACAAAATGCTATTAGCAGGAATAAGCTTTAGAGCAGAGGAAAGAGTTCTTACAGGCCTGGAAGCCTACATAACTGCAAGTCATTGTCAAAAATACAAAAATTATGGACTTGTTATACTGGAATTGTCGCCAGCCTCAATACGTTGCATCATTGTAGCTGAACAGGTATGGCCGGTCCCAAAATGCCAATTCATGAACACGCATAAACAGAACAGAGAAGATACTTTACCACCAGAATAAGAGCCAGAGACCTTACCCTCAAGACAGAGCTGACTACTTGAGATTTTTTGAACATTGCCCGGTTTCCTTGTCCGGATCTCGCTCCCAGGTGACCTCCACCCCGTCCTGGACATCTTCAGGCTTCATTCCCGGCGGCAGTTTGAGGTAAAGGATGGTTGAAAAGGAGTTATCAGGTTCCTTGTCCATGGCTTGCTTCTGGGGTGAAGCCTGCCTGGTGACGTCCATCGCTTGTGGAGCCTCAGTTTTTTGCTGAGCAATGTCCATGTTATCCTTGTCCTGCATGCTTCCTATCTCCTGTAGCACCTCTGCCTGCTCCTCTGAGTGAGCAAAAGTGCTTTCATCTTCTAGCTTGCTCTGAGACGAAGGAATGTAAGAGCTATCTTCCATCCACCTCCTCTGCGAGGAGTTGTCCGAGGGTGAAGGCGTCTATTCCTCGGTGTCCTCCTTCAAGCTTCCCTCCTCCTTATCTTCTTCAGAGAAAATGACCGTAACAAGAGCTGAAATGAGAGGTTTGTTAGTCCTGCGCCTGAACTGAAATCTTGCCGACTGCACAATGTTGCTGATAGAGTAGCCTGAGTCTTCCGATCTGATTGAAGGAGGCGAAGCACAAGCAAGGGGTGAAATGCGTCGTGGGCTTTGACTGCCCCTGCCTCCTGAACCTCCCCTCTGCCCATGGTTGCATCCACGACAAGGTGTAGCACATAGACGAGGAGCCATGGAGTGCAAAGGATGCTCCGTCTTCGCCTGAAGATTATATGACTCTGCAATTGCTCCGCTAACCACCTCTAAATTGAAGAAACCCGATTCATTTGTAGGGGAGGCATCGCTTCCGTAATGCTGCACCGCTACAGAGCGAATCCCTTGTGCAATCCCCACCTCTACATCCCGAGAGTGCCGTAGACCAGAAGCCGAAGCTGTGCAGAACTGAACTGTGAGGTAAGGCTTGCTACCGCCTTTGCCTCCTTCCTCTTTACTTACCTGGCCATCCCCTCCTTCTGCCTCAGAGCTCAAATTCTCATCCTGCACACAAACATGGACAATGGCGAATGTTCTGGCTGCCATCCTGTAAATTCCTTCATCAGGTTCTTGGGATAGAGGCCGAATTGAATGGCACTGAATGCTATTCATATCAACCCACTTGAACTCCCTCACTATCTACCTGTGCATCTGCTCACTGTCCTCCCCGCGTGGCGTGCGCATGGCTCACCTTAAATGCACGTTAACACCCGCATCTGGGTGTGCCTGTTCGCTTGTCTGCATATCATTATTTAGGATATCCTGGAAAGTGGACAGTTCTGTCTCTAAAGCGATGCCCTGTAGTGATCCCTCGAAGTGTTTCTTTCCCTGATCCACTCCTAGATTGGCCAGAAAATCTGCTAATTTGTTCCCTTCTCGCCTGATATGCTTGAAGGATATGGCCTCGTTGTCTCTTAGCCATTGTTGAAGTAGCTCAAGCCTGGTAACCATTCTCCAGCTTCTACTTACCTTTTGTATCTCTGAGCCTTGTTGGATCTTTGAGGCCATGTTTATTATAATTTCAGAGTCCCCTTCTACTATAAGAGGTGTGTATCTTTGAGTTTGTGCAATATTGAGCCCTCTCCATAGTCCTTCCAGTTCTGTTGCATTGTTTGTATTCCATCCTATTGAGCCAAAGAAAACTTTAAGAGGGTTGCCCTGATTATTTCTTATCACTCCCCCATATCCCGTACTGCCAGGATTTCCTTTTTACGCCCCATCAAAGTTTAGCATATAAGTTTTGTTGGGTGGAGGAGTCCAACTAGTTGGAGAATCTTGCTTTCTGGCAGAATTGCCTTGAGAGGAGTTAGGATTTTGTAGTTGGATCTGCCAGTTATTCCATATAGCTTGTTCCTGAGTAGTGGAAGGGAAATCCTCCTGGGACCAGCATTTAGTGGACAGGATTTCTTGAATATTCTTGTGCACGATTGTCCATACTTGCTCCAGTTCCATTGCCTGATTTTTGAATATTCGCCTATTTCGCTCTTTCCATATGTTCCACGTCAGTATTCCTGGAATGATTTGCCAAAGAGTATTGAGAATGGTACATTGATAAGGCTTTTGGGGCCAATTACGTAGAGTGTTATTGATATCCCCCATCACTCTACCTTCCTTCCGGTAGTGAAATGTAACTTTCTCCCAAAGTCTTCTGCCAAATGGACAAATTTGCATGAGATGAATAGCAGATTCCTCCTCCAGTTTACAATTGAGGCAAATTGAGGGCCCAGCAAATTTTCTTTTTTTGAGGTTGTCCCAGGTGAGAATCCGATTGTGAGACAGAAGCCAGAGAAAAGTGGAGATCTTCGGCCATATGGGCGTACTCCATATTTTTTCCCATAGTTTGTCTTTGATGAGCTGGTCTTTTAGAATAATGTGGTATGCCTCCTTAGTTGTGAATGTGCCTTTCTCTTCGTACCCCCATCTTAGTTTGTCTTTGCCCATCTCCTTGAGAATTTTCCTTTTTTGTAGCTCTTCGGCTAAGGAGCGTTGGACTGCCTCCGGGCTATCTGGTAAAATCTTGCGTGCTTCTTTCCAGTCTCTGTGTTCGGATTCATTGTTAGATTTCTAGAAATGATTAACCTTTTCCTGTTGGTTTATATCCTGAACTGTTATTCCTTGGATGAGATTTGTTAGGCTCGGGAATTTCTGCCATGAGTCCGTCCAGAATCGTTCTGTGCAGCCGTCCTTCACTTCCCAAAAACTGTGTTTTTGGATTAAATCTCTATGTAGTATTGCTGAGTTCCAAATTGCTGATCCCTTACTTGTTTCCGACATTCTTATGCGCTCCTCCAAAGGCAAGTTGTTGGCATATTTCGCTGTCCATATTCTGGCCCATGGTATGCTTGGGTATGACAGCCACTTCCACCATATTTTTGCTCCCATGATTATGTTGCTATGCTATGGATCTCTAAGACCGATTCCTCCGACATTTTTTGGAAGGCAGGGCTTCTCCCATTTGACCAGAGCCCATTTTCGATTAGGTCCTGTGCTACCCCAGAGGAAATTGCGCTGTAATTTTTTGATAGCTTTTAATACCCATTTTGGCGCTGCTAGGATGGAGAATAAGTAGAGCGGCATGGATTGAAGAACCACCTTGATTAGAACCAGCCTGCTAGCCATATTTAAAGCACGATGTGTCCAAAATAATAATTTGGCTTCCAGCTTTTCTAGAAGGGTGGTCCAAGATGAGTGCTTCTGGGCAGAGGCAATTAGGGGTGCTCCTAGGTATTTGGTAGGCAGGGTAGCTATGGAGAAGCCTAAAATACGAGCTATTGCTCGTTGAGTTGTCGGATAGGTGTTGAAGAAAAAGATATGGGATTTCACTTTATTGATGAGAGATCCAGAGGCTTTTGAGAAATTGTCAAGTAAAGCATTTAAGGTCCGAGCTTCTTGAACAGAGGAGTGCCCAAATATCATGTTATCGTCCAAAAATTGTTGGTGAGAAATGGTGGGGGCTTGGTAGAGAGTAATGCCTTTGAGATTTCGGGAAAGGATGGCCGAATTTATGCAGCGTCCTAATCCCTCCGCCATGATTACAAACAGAAAGGGCGACAAAGGATCCCCTTGTCTGATTCCCCTAGAGGGGCGAAAGGTAGAGGTAGGAATCCCATTTATGAGAATTGAAAAGAACGTGGAAGAGATGAGATTACTTATCCAGCGAATCCAGGAAGAGGCAAAACCAAAAGCTCTTAAAATTTTTTGCATGTATTCCCAGCTTATGCTATTGAATGCTTTAGATAGATCAATTTTAAGTAACATACTTGGTATTTTTGATTGCTTGAGGGAGTGAATAATCTCATGGGTGAGGATTATCCCGTCCATTATTTGCCTCCCCTCGACGTATCCGGATTGTTATGGTGAAATGATAAATGGGAGCATGGGTTTCAGTCGTAGCGCCACTACCTTGGAAACAATCTTGTAGATGATATTGCACAAGGCAATAGGTCTGTACTTGTCAGGAGAGTTGGATTCCTCTGATTTAGGTATTAGAGCAATGAATGTTGCATTCAAGCTCGGATACATCCATCGTAGGTTGCGGGACTCTTCTACTACTTGCCACACTTCCCATTTAATTAACTCCCAAAAATGCTGAAAGAAATTTGACGTAAAACCGTCTGGACCAGGAGCTTTACCTGCTTTTAAAGAATTCACCGCTATCTCCACCTCTTGAAGACTGATCGGTTTGAGAAGAAGAGTGTTTTTATCCTCTGTTATTAGGCACGGGATATGTCTTGTGATACTATCTATTGCCTCAGCTCTATTGATGTTTGGCTCTTGATTCATTTCCTTGAAGTAATGTAGAAATTCCTGTCCTATTCCTTCCCGTGTCTCAATTTTTACTCCCTGAGCATTGTTGACCTGTGAAATTTGATTTCACATTCTCTGTTGCACGATAGTCTTATGAAAAAACTTGGTATTCTTCTCCCCCTCCTTCAGCCATTGGATTGTGGATTTCTACCGCCACAGAACTTCCTCCTGTCGATCTCGTTCTAGAAGTTTTTCTTCCATTTCTTGTTCTTTTTGTGCTAGTTCTGCCGACCATCCCTCCAAAATTATTCTTTGCTGAGTGCTTTTGATTTATTGAATGAGGTATTCCTTTTCCCTGAAAATGTTGCCAAAAGTGGTTTTATTCCAGCGTTTTATCTCTTCCTTGAGCAGCTTTAGCTTTTTTTGGAATCTTGCCATTTTAGTGTTTTCAGTCGGATTACAGTTTTGCCATGCTGTGTTTATGAAATCATTGAAATCTGGATGAGAGAGCCAGAAAGCTTGAAATCGAAAGGGTCTTTTAATGTTATTACCTGGCCTTTTCCATTGCAATTCAATAGGCCAATGATCCGATCCAGAGAATGGAATGATGTGGGCTGTGAATTCTCCTCCAATGTGTACTGCATTATCGGAAATTAGAAACCGGTCCAGGTGAGAAGCGATTTGCAATGGATCTACTCACCTATTAGTCCAAGTGTAAATACCGTTGGAGGTGGGTAGATCAATGAGCCAGTTGTTTTGGACAAAATCTTTGAGGAGTGAGCCATCCCTGTTTATTCTGCAGCGCCCTCCTAGCTTTTCCTCTGTTGAAGCTATCATATTGAAATCTCCTCCAGTCACCCATAGTAGGTAAGTCCTATCTATATTGAGCTGCGATATTGTCTCTAGAATTGCCGCTTTCTGCTAAGTTTCTTGTGGAAAATAAACATTTGTGATATGGCCATAAATGTTTGTGCCCAGAAGATGAAAAACTGTCTGAATGAAGTTTTTGTTTGCATGGATATTGACTAGTTGGATTTTCCCTACATCCCATAGAATAGCAAGTCCTCCTGAAGCTCCTTGGGCATCTACAACTGTAACTATTCCTCCTGGCCAAGCTTTGGCTGCAATTTTTTTCAAAATTGTTGAATTGCATTTGGTTTCCTGTAGAGAAAGAATTGTTGGTTTTTCTTCCATAATCAATTTTTTTAGAAGCTTCCCCTTCCTTGGGAAATTGAGCCCTCTGATGTTCCAAGATATTAACTTCATTGGGAAGGTTTGGGGTTGGTGTTGTAATACTTGGTGAGTTTGGCATATCTTCCAGACTCAACCAAGACCTCTCCAATCTTAATAGTTCTTTCTAGAGCCGTTTTCTGTCCCCTCTTTTTGCTGTCTTTGGATATAAATTTACCGTCCCATTGACTGCTTGTTTGGACCTCGAGAGAGTACTTTTTTTGAGCTTTATTCAGAATTTCTACCAATTTATCTACTTGTTTATCAGGGATTTTGTCAAAGTTACCTGATTTGCAAGATTTTTCTAGACCCAGAATGTCAAGTTCCCCATTATCAATTAGTTCACTGTCTTCATCCATGAAATGTGGTTCTTGAAAGCTTCCTTCTGCCTCCTTCCCTTTGTACTTGCTTTGAGTTGTGTTGTCTATATCCATTGCCGGATTGTTCCATGGTTCTGAAGCCGGCTTAATCTTTTTGCCTCCCTGGTTCGTCTTTTGTTCCCCTGACTTGGGGGAGTGAGGAGTTGTCTTTTCCGAGACAGGTTCTTCCTGTGTTTCAGTATTTGCTAATACCCCGAAACTGTTACTTGTGGAGGGCTTGGATTTATCCTCTGGTGCTGTCTTAGGAGTGGCGGTGGGTTTTTTGCTTCCACGTCTTTTGTTAGTTACTTTGGTGAATCCATCCTGAGATTGTTGCTCTTGGTTGTTTTGAACTTCAGGCTTGTTATTCAAGGGACAATCTCTGAAGAGGTGTCCCAGGGCATGACATTTCCTACAGCGAAAGGGAACATGCTCATATTCAATAACCTGGATCCAGTCTTGATCTTCATGATAGAGACGCACCGTGTCTGGCAAAGGTTGCTTCAGATCCATGTATACACAAATCCTGGCATAGGAGGCGTATGAAGTGTATCTTACGGTCTTTGTTTCTTCTGCAACTTTAACAAAGTCTCCCAGAACCGATCCAATGGATTTTAGTGACTCTTCCTCCCAATATTCCCATGGAAGCGAATATAGTCGAATCCATACGGGTGCATAACTGAGATCTTCCTTATCTGGATTGAAACGGGCAACCCATTCTCTGAGAAATAGCCCTGCAGAGTTGAAAAAATATGGACCTCCATCGAATACTCTATTTCTATCTTCCAAGCAGTTAAAAATAGCTGTAAAGAACCCTTTCGGCCCTAGAAGCAGGGTTATTTGTCCTTTTGGCCTCCATTTGCTATTGATCCAGCTTCTCAGGGCCTTTTCTATTAGCCAGAATCCAATAAATTTACCTATGAGAGCATGATCTCTCATATACTGTATTCTTGCATTAATACGGTGGCTAGGTAGCTCAACTTCTGGCCTATGAGCAGCAACAGGTTTGCAAGTAGATGAACTAACCTTTCGATTATCGTGCGGGGCTTGATTATCCTTCGTGTTCTGCGTTTCCTCTGTGTATCTCTCATTATTTTCTTGATCTTCATTAGGATTAAGCTCAGGTCCTTGTTGGTTTCCTCCGTTTGGCTGAATCGCTATTCCCTCCCCCTACGGGGGATCCATTGGAGCCATATTTCCAGGCCTTGTGCTTAACTCCTTACTCTTCCTCTGTCATATTTGTGCTTCGCTGGGCAGGGAACCTGCCGCTGCAGGTCTGCAAAAACCTTAGTTTCTGCTACGGTCCGTTACCTTGTTCGCGCTCGAAGACTAACCTTATCCAAGGATTTTCATTTTCCAAATAGGTGCTGATATTACCACCTATAATGGGCATGATATGCACTCCTACTATAAGATGTTAAATCCAAGGGAGTATACAAGCACTCAGTCCTATCCCACATGGGAAAGTCTCAACACAAAGGAGGTCGTTAAGTCATGGTGCCAACATGCACCTAGATTCCAACATAGACCAAGTGCAATATACATGACAAGAACTCTGAGAAAGCTCTATCAATATCTCATTTTTATGTGTTGTAGGTTGCATGGGAAGAAAAATGCAGAAGTCTTTGAGGAAAACTGGATCTTCTTCCTCAACTTGGTTGTCACAAGAGGCAATATTTTCAGTTGGGGAGATATGCAATCTTATCAACTGCGATGTCATGTATGGAATACCAAAACAAATTTGCAAGCAAAAAAAGCACCAAAATTTTATATGCCAGCTTATCTACTAGATGGGATATGTGTTTAGTATGAATTCTCGGGAATGAGATGGAACTGGACCCCACAAGATAATATTTTGGTTTATTTCCAATATTAATTATCAGAGAACAGTTTCAAATGAGTTTATGACTAGCTAGTAGAGAATTTCTTTCTAGTACTTTATAAGATGATATATGAGGTTGATCCTCCTTGCATGACCAATCCGATAAAGGAGGCACCATGTGAAATTGCATATTGGTTTTCTGCATCAGACAACATGTACATGAGATGCTATGGATGTCAGAAAAACCCTCAATTTATGCCACAATATGTGACCAACAAGGTGGTTTTACAATAGGCTGCTTACTAGTTGAATTACGAACTATCTGCACTACTTCATGGAATGAAGAAGGCTCCTTGGCCCAATCTCCCTTTGAGAATTGAACTCTCTGAGGTGAAGAGCTTGAAGAAAGCATAAGCTAAAATCGAAGAACTTAATTGCCTTCATTTTGGAACTAGGGTCTTTCATAGATATGATCCTAGAAAGGTGTGTTGACAACATTGTGATAGGACATGATGCACTTGTGCATACGTACCAATAACTATCATAGATGATGAAAATGTTAGGAATTGGTACAATGCATTAAGGATGAACTTTGCAGGAGATGAGACAGGTCTCTCCCAAGCTCCATAGGTTCAAGATGTACAAATATAGGAGGTAGAACAAGTAGCAACTTCTCAAGCAAGCATGACAACTACTGGGAAGAGAATTAAGCATTATTCAATAACAAAAGATAGCTGAAAGTTTAAAGTTGATCCATTGAGAAAAGGTTCTATTGAGGCTCAGAAATAGAATAAAGAGAGAGAAGAATGGGAATAAAAGAGAAAGAGGGATGGCCTACCTAAGTAGAAAAAATATGTAGATGAGTAAATAAGGAAAGAAAAAGAGGAAAGGATGAGGATACTAAAGAAGAACAATTACACAGCAATGAAGCTACACAAAATTTGGAAGAAGAACATATGAACCAAGAGATAGAAGTAGAATTGGAGGAAGAAGATACTATTGAGCCCATTAAAGATGAAGTAAACACTCCATTAGGACTTCCTCTTACATGTGGGCATCTCCCATTCAGTGAGATGGGAATTACACCTCCTCGAGAAGATAGGGTCATAGATGTATGTAATGTTACCTTTGATCAATTAAGGAAGATTCTCATGAATGAAAGAAGAAGGTACTTCCCAAATGATATTGAACATCCAATATTTATATCCATTGAGAAGGTAATAACTACTAACACCCAAAGAAACCTTTGAGAAGTCATGGTAGCTAATGTTTATTTTGCAACAACAACACAAGAAAAATCAGAATATCTCACGAGTGATAATGCACAGTTCATAAAATAATTGGATATGGCTATCTTCTACAATATCAACACTATAGAATTTTAGTTAGTTGTACTTGAAGAACTGGGGCCAATGGAGGACACTATGAAAAAATTATATAATGAAATGATTATCCTACATGAGATGGTGGCACCCTTGCTTGGAAATCAAAATAAATATTAAGAAATATTGAAGCTCCTAAAGTTTGCAAATAGGGTTGTTGATTTGATACAAGAGTTGGTGTGTCAAGTACCTAGATGTTCCAGAGTGATTTGTTAAGAAGAATATAATTGTTGTTGAGATGGAAAAAGTATAGTTGGTGCGCCATATTCATAACTAAACCCATCTTGGTGAAAAAAAGACCAACATTATAGCTTCTTATGGTTGAATGCACAATAGTATGGAGTCTTTGATAAATAAAACTGGAATGCCTTCCATGTAATCATTAGGGGAAACTTGAGACAAGGATGTCATTATGAAGGAGATAAAGCAGTACATTAAGGAAATTAGGAAAGAAACATGGTAGGAAGAATTGGACATCACCAAAGAAATTATCCTATAGCATGCAATTGCATAGCTAAAGTTCATATGAAGTTATCTTGGTTTTGGAATAGTGTACAATATGGCTCTAAATCCATACCAATAGAAGCATTGGAGGTTAGGATGTGTTGCATTATAGAGTTTCCCATCCAAGTCAAATTTTTGTGGCAGAGTTCAGAGCTTGGCACTTATATACAACTAATGAACCTGATGTTGAAGTTACTATTTTTCTCTTTCTCCTATGCGAATATATTTTGTCTTATTAGAGTTTTTTCTTATATGGCCATCATCTGGTATGTAATTTTTTCTTTTGTGAAAAAAAAGTATAATGTAATAAAGTACATGAGACATATGTGGACTATGAAGTGATTCATGTGGAATGTAAAGAGTCATGATTATAATATGAAGATTCATATGGAAGCCCATAGGTCATAGAAGCTGAAGAGTCATATGGAAGCCCATAGGTCATAGAAGTTGAAGAGTCATTGTTATTTGTTATAAATAGGTCCTCATAACTCCAGGAAAGGGATTGTACCTTTAGAGACTTGGCCTTGGCTTCTCTTGTCATGCAGAAGGGAGAACATCATTCTTTGGAGAAGAAAGTTATTGATTCATGTTCCACTATTGGAGCTAGTGTTTCACCTATGTAACGGTGTACTTGGAATATTTCATTAATTATTAGAATCTCCTTGAGCCATCACTCTTTCATGAATGTATCATGGATGTAGTAATACAATTCTTTATATGTCAGTGTGATATATGCTGATGTAATACATGTTAAAGATAATGAATTATTTCTTTACTTTTGATATGGATCTTCTTAAATGAGTGTTTTTATGCTTTCATGATTGTTGTTCATCTTGTAAACTAATTTTCATGTTAATCAACAAGTTATTGTTCTTCACTCTCGTGTCTCTCTTAGGATAGCACTACTTTTTTCCCTATTAGAGTCCCATATCTCCTATGTTTGTGGAAGCTCGTTTTACACTCTACATATAGTGTCACACAAAGCTTACATACTTGTTACCCCAAAGTGGTGTTTACGACCTCTTGTGTATGTGTTTTGTCCAAGGCACACATCTAAATCACTTGAAATGGTTGTTGAACCATATGACCAGATGGGGATCCTACTCCAAAACGTGTGAGTTCTAATTGGGACTTCACATTGAGGAGACCCACTATATGTTGGAAATATTCGTCATCGTCAACACTTTCCTTTGCTTGTCAATTTCTTGATGTCTTTCTTGTGTCCAAGTTTTCTCCCTCTCCTCTTGGAGTTTTATTTCTTCTTTAGAAAAACTAAGCTATCAAAGTTGAAGACTGATTAAAATCTATCATTTTTTTCTCAGATACCTTTTATCATTGAAATTTCTGTTTCTTCCTTTCCCTTTCCTCTTTTATTTTAATTTCCTTTGTTTTCTCTTTAATTTGCCTTGCATGCATATTATTGTCTCTTCATCTTTATTTTCTCCTATTTTCCTTTATTTCTTGAATTAATTTCCATTTATTTCCCTTCTCCTTTTGACGATGCCAATAGAAATTTACATGGCCATTAATTAACCACAAGTGACCCCTAATGTGATGTCCTCCCCCATTCAGCTTAGAATACGTGTCCCATGACCTTTGTGTATTTTTTCCTTTTTACATGGAAATATAACCAAGGGTTGTTACATAGGATGATGTATGAAAGTTTCCTATAGAAAAGGCTTTTTAAAATTGCTAACTCTGCATCATTGAGTCCCCCTAGCACACCAACAATTTGTAGATGACACTCTTCTTATGAATCACCTTCAGCTCAATAAGCCAAAACCATCAAGGATATCCTTGACCTTTTCTCAGATGTTTCAAGCATGAACATAAAAAGGGAAAATTCCTAGATCGTCTTCTTCAACACTCCTCTAATAACCTAATATATGGACCTTTTCTTCCATAAACATAGCTCACAAATTCATCCTCCTTAAATCTGTGCTACCATACTTTCCATTATACCTATTCTATGTGCTAGAAACTCAAAAATGGGTTTTGGCAACATCAAAGCTCTCTAAAGAACCTTTCTATTAGGAAGTAATATCCTCAAGAAAAAATGGCCCCTAGTCAAATAGGACACTTTATGCCTCACAAAGGTATAAGAAGGTCTAGGCTTGTGTGACTGTGAACTTGTCAACAATGTCTCAGGAGCTAAAATATGGTGGAGATGGGTTAATTAACCTGTGTAGCCATGGGATCACCTATGGCACATGAAATATGTTAGTGACAAATAAAAAAAATCTAATGTGCATGGAATACAGCCTAAAAGGCTAACTAATATGGAGCATGGCCACCTCTAACAAAGAATTCATATAGTCTTATTGCTAATGGGAAGTAAGAAATGATCAATATACAACGTTATGGGAGGACTCCACAAAAAAAATCCCAAGACTTGTGTCTATCTTTCAGCTCTGTTAGCCTCCTGCTGCAGCAGGTTACTCATCTTTCATGATTGACATTTTTACAGGCCAAATATGTCATACTTTGCAGGCTGCAATTTTCCATATTTACTACAGGGACTAGAGAAGGATGCCATAAGACTGTACTAGTCTAAATGCCACTGTTGTTTTCCAATTTTTATGTTCCATTCCATTTTTGAAGAATTTTCAGTTAAAGGGAGGTCCAAACAGCTTAATCATGGCATATTCTTAGACAGGTAGAGAAGCAAGGGTGCTCAACAGCCTAATCTGAGCCCCTGGATGAAATAAGGGTAGTTTTTAGATAGGAGGACAGAGAAAGAAAAAGTTGAAAAGCTGGGTCTGCAAGCCTAAGTGCACCCAAACCAAAAGAAGAAAAAATGCTAGGTAGGTAGTTTTGATGTTGCAGAATGTTGATTTGTGATCAATTTCATGTTCTCAAGTGTCATATCTATTCAGGTCACAATTATCAGGCATATTTCCATTTGAAGGACTTCAAGCAAGGCATGACTAACTTCCCCCTTCTGCATCTTCACCAAATCATTCACTAACTTCCCCAAAGAGCTCAAGATCTGCTTGATATCTCTTAGTTTCATCATTTTCATATCAATTGCCTTGGTAAAGATCTACTTTACTCAAGGAATATTCATACTTCCTTTATGAATGATTTTCCCCCCTAATAGCCTAAGATTCACAATACTTAGCACTTTCATATCACTTGCCATATTAACTACTAACTTTACTCTACAGCTCCCTATCTATCTCCCCTTCCCCTACTAAAACTATGTTAATAGCTCCCCTATATACTTATCCCCTCCCCTTGGTTGAAAAATAACCATAAAGTAACACTTTGGGAATTGCTAAGTTTATCTGAAACTCAGCAAGAACCCTCATTTCCCCCTCAAAAAACCATCTTCTCAGGCATTTCGGACTCCTTTTGATGCACAAAACCCTCCATCGCTCCCTAAATCCTTCCTCTAATGCTTTTTGACTCCTTCACAAAGCATGAAATTCTCCCAAGTACCTTTAAAATCCTTCCAATGCATCAAAATCCCTTTTTGGGGCTATCGGACCCCTTCCCATACCTTGAAATCCCCTTCAAACATTAAAAAATTATGCTTCCGATCATCAACGCCTGCATCACTTACCTTGGGCCTTTCTCCGATTGCAAAAAGGTTCTGTCGGACCCCCTCCGATGCGATATCGCAATCGGGAGGGAAGTCATGTACCAAAAAAGCACATAAAGTGTGCCCCCGATTGGTTTGGCCGACAATGATATCGCCGATCGGCGTATCGCTATGACAAAACAAAGCATGCATGTGCGCTGCCGATATGATCATCGTTGATGGTCTGTTGTCGATCGCATATCAATGATCGTCATTTCATATGAATCCACACCATATATATATGGCCCCCGTCTCTTATCCTGTCGTCGCCTTCTCTGTTCTACCATCCGTCTAATTCGCTGTGCCCTAGATCTATGGTGGGCGGGTCTGTTCGCTTCCGAACCTATTTGATGCATCTAGGGATGGGTGTTTCTTCCCTACCACATTACCCTGCTGATTAACATCGGTCGCTGATCGCCGATGTGCTGACGTCGCCTACCACAAAAGCGCACGAGTGTGAAATCGCTACTAAGGAAGCCCGGATTCAAAATCTAAGGCAGTTTTCGATGCACGATTAGCGCGTAGCGCTAATCGCGCATCGCTACGGGAAATAGGTGGAAATGGGGAATCTTTTTCTTTCGCAATCATTTTTGCACCGAAAAGGGCCGATTTAACAGTTTTTAGCTTATCAGCAGAGAGAGAGAGCCCCGATTCAGGTGTCAAAGAGTATCAGAGCCAAAGTGAAGCCAAAATTCATGTCAAAGAGTATCAGGATGTGGCAAAGTGTATCAGTGAAGATCTATCAATGGCCTGAAGTAGGAAATCATTTAAGAAGCCTCCAGCAAAGTCAACAAAACAATAGATGCCATTTAAAAGCTCTCAAATCACAGTTACTACACATCAAAGTCACATGAGATCAGTGGAACAAAGCTCAACGCATAGTTATTGCAGAAGCACTGCACCAAGCCATCAAGGACACAATATTAACTCATTTTGATCCAGCTGCCCCTGGCGCAGCTCAAAGGATATTTACTTGCATTTAATTTCAGCACAAGTTTAGGATTAAAAATCTTTTTCCCGTAGACCTGTTTAGCTCAGCTGTAATAAATACTTTTGGATATTTTACCTATATATACCACCCTGAGCAATGTAATAAGGGGGGGTTTGTTGTTGGTTGGTTGTTTCACTTAAGGAGAGACTCGCACTGTATATCTGATATTTTTCTGTAATCAAAGACTGCATACAAGCTTGGAGAATTGATTGTTAACTCTGTTTAATGGTTGAAGAGTGATTGTGGAATTCTTGTGCTATTACATGACTCAATAAGTGCTTCTTACCTCTGTTTTCCTTTCATAAATCATTATCTAAACAACAGAAAGAAAGATTAGCTTAGAACTTGTTTAACTGCACTCTATGCTCAATTTCTGTTGTTTCTTTATGTTTTCATCTATTTTAGGCATAGATATGGATTCCACATGGCTCATATTTTCCCTAATTCGCCCATGAATGACAGTTATCCAGGGATTCTTAACTGCCCCTTGATAGAGCTCATTCACCTTCCCTCTTTTAAGCTAAGTGAGAGATTCTTAATTGCCTCTCATTCCTTAGATTTCATTCCATCTCTTTTAGCTTGAAAGTTGTTTTATGTACAGCTACCTTGCTCCACATTCCTCTTTTGACCAAGAAAACACACCAGTAGTCCTACTCCTTGACTCCATGCCCAATGGTTTGAAACTTATCACTCTATGCATGCCTCTTTGCCTGAAAGTATCATCCTTCCACCCAAACACAACCCAAATACAAACAAAACCCCTTTTGAACTCAATAACTAGCCTAAAATCATCATCAACAAATCTAAATCATTAAGAGAGAGCCCTCTCTGATTGCAGGTGGGCTATAACCTGAAATCCAAAGATTGGTTTGTGGTTACCTCAGTTGTATCCCTTCAGGAGCTTAGGGACAACCTGAGTGTTAACATAATGGTGACTTCGTTGGGGACCTCCTCAGATAATCTCACAAATCCAGTCCGAAGCTCCGCTGAGGAAGAAACTGACCTTTAAAGGTTTGTGTTTAACCTATATTGTTAGAAAAATCCCCAAAAAACAAATTAGAAGTTGGCTCCCAAAAAGCATTCACGTTACACAAGATCAAATCCAGACCCAAATCCACCAGCTATTTTTGAAAATCCCAATAAAATCCCTAAGATTCTTAGAAAACAAGAGCAACCAGAAGGTTTGACTACTACTAGTCCTGAAACAGTTCAGCCTAGTGGTTTTTCAACCCCTGTCAAAGTTTTATTTCGTTCAAACCCTACTTCTCCTCCTTCATCATCTTCTTCTCGAAGTGTCGTTTCCACACCTCCATTTGCTGCACATACCACCACTACTACTCCTATTATCCCACTTATCCCTGTTGTTCCACTTATCCTTGTTAACATGGCTAATAGATATGCACCTTTAAAACTGCCTGCTAATCCCGTGGCTATGCCTCAATATTACCAGACTAAAATTACTTATTTTGATGGCACAAATGCCTGCACAACCCTACATCATACAAAGAAAATGCAGGATTACTTTGAGAGCTATGATATTGATGATGATAGCGTGAGAATGAAGATTTTTGTCCAAAGTTTGACAAGTGATGTCAAGACCTGGTTTAGAGTGCTCCCAGCCCATTCCATAGCAGGCCCTGAAGCCTTATATCAGTCATTTATCAACAGATGGGAGAAAAAGAAAGACCCCTTGCACATATTATCCAAATATAAAACTATCAAAAGAGGCCCTCAGGAGACTGTCTTGGACTACTGTGCAAGGTTTAATAATGTTTATAATGCAATACCACAGAACCTAAGACCCCCACCTGATCTTTTTTTTGTACAAACTCCCTGATGGTTTTGATTCTGAAATGGCTTATTAGTTAAGGGAAAGAGCCCCTCGAAGCCTTGCAGAAATGCAAAATGTTGTTGTTAGTGTGGAGACAAATTTAATTGCCAAAAGAAACAGAGCCAGAACCAAGAGAAGAACTACCTTTAAAGAAGAACCCCAGCCTTAGACCAGAAACTAGATGCTATTATCAATGGCATGCATAGGCTAGGAGACAGAGTAGAGAGTGCTGAGAGGAAATCACTGTGGGAAGGACAACAACCAAATAACACAAGGAACCCAAATTTCAGGAAAGCTCAGAACACAAACGCTGGTAGATCTAGCCCAGACCATGATATAAGACCTCCTTTCCAAGAGAACTACACAGAAGCATCCACCTCTAGTGAGCCAACAGAGGAGACTCACATGAACTTGATAGATTCGAAAGATGATCAATAGATTTTTCTGACTCAAGAAGACCAAGATTACCATAATGGAAGTCAATTTCAGACTAAGTCGGAAGAGTCTTTTGATTTTAAACAAGGCTATGATTCTGCTGTGTATGAGGTTCACAAATAGTATAAGCTGAGAACAAGAACCATTGATATCCCTGCATCTAGAAAAACAAAAGAGAGCAAACAACGCAACAATATTAAAGATAAGGTCATCATAACAGAACCAGCTGATATAACTATCCCAAACCCGCACCAAGTGACTGTAGAGGACATAATAGACATACAACTTCCTACTGATCAGCTTCTGCCTCCTCCCTCAAAAGAAGATTTGAACAACACTCCTAAAAATCTTCCCAAAACAGAAAAACCACAAGGTGTCATGCATCATAACACTGATAATCAAAAGGAAAACACAGAAAATATTCTTGAAAAGGAGAAATCTGCAACTACTAACGCAAAGATGCCATTAGAGAAACCATTTAATTTAGAAGAGGAGATTGGAAAACTTAAGATATCCATTCCCCTCTCAGAACTTGCGAAACATGATATTTATAGACAACAAATTCAGAGGTCACTACAAATGCCAGAGGTCAGGGATGATGTAAATGTTTTAGATGATACCCCTGAGCTACTGTTTGGCCTGGAAGTTAATGGAAAATCAACATATGGCTCTGTTCCACCGTTTTATGTCAGTCTGCACATACATGACAAAATCTTGCATAATGCTATGTTTGACTTAGGTGCCTCACACAATCTTATGCCCAAAGCTGTAATGGAAAGGCTAAACCTTGATGTCACAAGACCCTACAAAGATTTGTACTCCTTTGACTCAAGTCAAGTCAAGTGTTTAGGCTTAATCAAAGACCTTTGTATGTCTTTAGTCCAATTTCCCAACAAGACAATCCTAATGGACGTAGTAGTTGCTGACATTCCAACAAAATATGGCATGCTCTTATCAAGATCATGGGGAGCAAAACTCCAAGGATCCCTCCAACTTGACCTCTCTTATGCCACTATATATGTCTTTGGGCAATGAAAGAGACTGTATAGAGAAACACTCATGAAGTATGTGGTAAGTAGTGAGGAAAAGCCCCAAAATTTTCCGATTTACTCAATCCATTCTGATATGGATTCATTTATTCTTTTTAATGATGACACCAATCCTCCAACTGATGAGAAGCCTTTAGCTTTAGAGCTAGAGATATGCATAAGTGAGGAATCGGTTGCCCATGCCTAGCAAATGGTCGCAATAGTCAAAGCAACTAGCAAACAAGAAGAACCTCCCCAAACAAAGATTTTAAATCTGTCCAATCCTAAAATAACTGAAACTCTTAATACAAACCAAAAGCAAGAAATTACTTGGCATTTAGAGTTTGATGGTTCTGTCAACAAGTTAGGAGCAGGGGTAGGTGTATGGATTCACAATACACATGACAATCATGCAAAGGGCCATGCCTATAGACTAAATTACAGATCTACCAACAACATGGCAGAGTATGAGGCTCTCCTCTTAGGCCTAAAATTGCTCAAATTTCTAGGAGCTACAAAAGCGTCCATCCTAGGTGACTCCGATTTAATCATACAACAAATGAAAGGTAACTTTGTTACTAATGAAAATAGAATGAGGGCCTATAGGACTACTGCCACATAAATACTTAATACCTTCACTGAATCCGAGCTTGCCAAGATTTCTAGAAACCATAACATACATGCACACAGCCTAGCCAATTTTGCTAGTACATGCAAGCTTCCCTTTGAGCCAAATCACCATTTTACTGCTAAAATAAAACATAGGCCTGCTGTCCCGAACAATATTAAGGATTGGCAAGTATTTGAAAGTGATGCCCATATTAATAATTTCCTCACTCTTGAGGGCGAGTTTTCAAATTTAAACATTGACATGGAGGCCATGGACGATTCCCAATGACAAACAAATGAAAATCAACAGGCTGTAGCAGCTGCAACAAAAAAACAAATCCTGAACCCAACTGTTTTTGACAATGCAAACATAGAAGAACTGAAAAAAATGCATTTAGAGTAAACAGCCAAAGCAGAGGCTGAGTTCATTGATCTAAAAAATAACTTTTTACCTGCTGGCCTTAGTCCATTACAAGACATGCTTGATGACAATGATGTGCCCAAAAAGCCAAAAATGGAGCCTTTAGATGCTGCTACAGAAGAACACAACATAGGGACAACAGAGAAGCCCAAAATGATTAAATTGTCCAAAAATCTGCCCCCTGATCAAAAACCAAAGTATGTGGATTTGTTCAAAGAGTTCCAAGATGTATTTGCTTGGAGTTATGAGGACTTGAAGTCCTATGGCACCTCGGTGATTCAACATACCATCCCCTTAAAACCAAATCAAAAACCCGTCAAGTAGAAACTTAGAAGAATAAACCCTATGCTTCTTCCCCTCATTGAGAAGGAAGTGAAGAGAATGTTTTAAGCTGGCATCATATCACCCATCAGATTTTATGAATGGGTATCCAATCTGGTCCCCACAAGGAAAAAATCATGTCAGATTAGACTGTGTGTAGACCTAAGAAACTTAAACCAAGTCTCTTTAAAAGACCACTATCCTTTGCCTAAAATGGACTGCATCCTACAAAGAGTAGTGGGTTCCTCTAGAATCTCTTTACTAGATGGATTTTTAGGTTTGAACTTGCACTCTATGCTCAATTTTTGTTGTTTCTTTATGTTTTCATCTGTTTTAGGCATAGTTATGGATTCCACATGGCTCATATTTTCTCTATTTCGCCAATGAATGACAGTTATCCAGGGATTCTTAACTGCCCCTAGATAGAGCTCATTCGCCTTCCCTCTTTTAAGCTGAGTGAGAGATTCTTAATTGCCTCTCATTCCTTAGATTTCATTCCATGTCTTTTAGCTTGAAAGTTGTTTTATGTACAACTACCTTGCTCCACATTCCTCTTTTGACCAAGAAAACGCACCAGCAATCCTAATTTGACTCCATGCCCAATGGTTTGAAATTTATCACTCTATGCATGCCACTCTGCCTGAAAGTATCATCCTTCCACCCAAACACCACCCAAATACAAACAAAACCCCTTTTGAACTCAATAACTAGCCTTAAATAATCATCAACAAAGCTAAATCATTAAGAGAGAGCCCTCTCTGATTGCAGGTGGGCTAGAACCTGCAATCCAAATATTTGTTTATGGTTACCTTGGCCGTATCCCTTCAGGAGCTTAGGGACAACCTGAGTGTTAACAAGCTCCTCACAATTAAAGGAAGTGATAAAATCAAAGGAAAAACCCAAGTTATACAATGTTGGAAGTAAGAAGAAACCAACTCTATCGGGTAGTGGATTCACTCAGATAGGTGGAAAGAAGAAAATTGACAAGAATACTCCCTCTCCCTCTAGATGGAGCTTAGTAGATGGAAGATAAAAAGAACAGACGGATCAAACATTCTCATATGGGAATATAGACTAATAGGATGCTTCACTATCAAGGGAGCTTACTATCTTACCAAACCAACTCCCCCAATTGATCCTAATCCTATTTCGATGCAGTTGTGGACTTCTAGTTTATGGCCCAAGATTACAACTTTCTTATGGTTGCTAGCTAGTTGAAGAATCCTCACCTGGGAGAACTGTTGGCATTATGATGCATGTGTTGTACTTGATGGAAACCCTCTCATAGAAGATCATCTCACTTGTATACATTCAGATGAATCTACAAATATCAGATGTGACAGACTGCATGGGTTACTGGACAGAAAAAAGGGATCAGATGACAGTTCACAAGTAAGCTTTGCCATCAAGTCCAAAGGGGGAGATTGTTGGCATTATGTTTCTGGTATGGCTATATGTTATAGATTTTGTACTTGATGGCAACACCCATGGCATGGCTCTCAATATGATGAGAATTAAAAAGTTTATTCCATGTGGAGAAAATTTCACTGAATTTTATGCAGAGAAAAGTTTATTTCATGTGGAAAACTTACCTTTGGTCCATGGTAGTTAATCCTTGGAATTTGAACCTATGGAGAAAAGTTTATTTCATGTGGGAAAACTTACCTTTGGTCCATGGTAGTTAGTCCTTGGAATTTGAACCTATGGTTTTTGGACCATGGCATCTCGACAGACGTATTGATCCCTAGTATTGAGTTGATGGTATTGGTTTGTTATGGTTTTTGCCCATGGTATTGTTTTATTTTATTATTATTATTGAGCCCCATGATCCATGATTTGAGGAAGAGCTTGCCTATATAAAGCAAAGGAGATCATTTGGCTTAGGCATGCTTTTGGGTTGAATATCTTAAGATCTGATATATTGGGTTATTGTTTCAAAAGCTCGATCTATATGAAAGTGAAGTGGAAAGCGAATCTGTGAAGGGTGATCTCTCGAGCGTTGCAGCTGCGGAAGTGCAGGAGGCGCCGCAGGAGTCGCCGGAGGAGTCGCCGTAGGAAGTCGCCGCAGGAGTC
>APFE031523685.1:68334-95312 GCA_000404065.3 Pinus taeda | reverse complement strand
TTAGGTTTGAACTTGCACTCTATGCTCAATTTTTGTTGTTTCTTTATGTTTTCATCTGTTTTAGGCATAGTTATGGATTCCACATGGCTCATATTTTCTCTATTTCGCCAATGAATGACAGTTATCCAGGGATTCTTAACTGCCCCTAGATAGAGCTCATTCGCCTTCCCTCTTTTAAGCTGAGTGAGAGATTCTTAATTGCCTCTCATTCCTTAGATTTCATTCCATGTCTTTTAGCTTGAAAGTTGTTTTATGTACAACTACCTTGCTCCACATTCCTCTTTTGACCAAGAAAACGCACCAGCAATCCTAATTTGACTCCATGCCCAATGGTTTGAAATTTATCACTCTATGCATGCCACTCTGCCTGAAAGTATCATCCTTCCACCCAAACACCACCCAAATACAAACAAAACCCCTTTTGAACTCAATAACTAGCCTTAAATAATCATCAACAAAGCTAAATCATTAAGAGAGAGCCCTCTCTGATTGCAGGTGGGCTAGAACCTGCAATCCAAATATTTGTTTATGGTTACCTTGGCCGTATCCCTTCAGGAGCTTAGGGACAACCTGAGTGTTAACAAGCTCCTCACAATTAAAGGAAGTGATAAAATCAAAGGAAAAACCCAAGTTATACAATGTTGGAAGTAAGAAGAAACCAACTCTATCGGGTAGTGGATTCACTCAGATAGGTGGAAAGAAGAAAATTGACAAGAATACTCCCTCTCCCTCTAGATGGAGCTTAGTAGATGGAAGATAAAAAGAACAGACGGATCAAACATTCTCATATGGGAATATAGACTAATAGGATGCTTCACTATCAAGGGAGCTTACTATCTTACCAAACCAACTCCCCCAATTGATCCTAATCCTATTTCGATGCAGTTGTGGACTTCTAGTTTATGGCCCAAGATTACAACTTTCTTATGGTTGCTAGCTAGTTGAAGAATCCTCACCTGGGAGAACCTCACCAAAAGTGGGTTTATATGACCATCATAGTGTTGCATTTGCAAATAACATTAAGAAATCATTGATCACCTATTGGGCACTTGTGAGTTAGCCAGTAGTCTTTGGACCAAAATTTTAGTTGGACTCAATGAACCTATTATAGATCATGGAGATGCCATTCTTACATTCAAAACCTAGGCTAAAGACCCCTTTCAAAGTCCTCTCTTCAACAAATTATGGAAATAGACCACTCATCTTCTAGTCTAGGATGTTTCGAAGGAGCACAATCAATCCATATTCAATGAGTAAAACAAAGTTCTTCATAGCATTTGGACCCTGCTTCACAAGAAACTAGAAGAAACAATATTCCTGTCCAATTGGGATGAAAAATGAAGGCTCCCTTCCCTCCCTCAAGAAAAGTCAATCTTTAATTGGTGGCATTTCTCCTTCCCTCCCACCACTTTATCTCCCCCTCATCCACCTAGCTTTTTGTCTATCCCTGATTCAAGAACTCCTCCTTTAGACTAGTAATTTAAAGTAAATTTCAACGATTCCTCAAAAGGAAACATAAGGGAAGCAGGGATTGAGGATGCAATTCAAAACCAAAAGGGGGAATCATAAGCATATATAGTGGAGACAGAGTATGTGAAAGCAATAATGTTGTTGAATTGGAATATTTAACACAAGGGATCCTCATGAATTGAAATAACAATCTATACCCAATCATTATTGAAGGGGATTCATAGTTGAGTATGTAGATGGCCAAGAAGCTTCAGTCAGGTTGCTCCCCTTCCAAATTATCTTTTGGTTGGAGACTAAAACTCCACTCTCAACTCCTTGCTCAAATCCTAGCTTAATAGGAAGCTATCATCATCTCCCACATTAGGTGAAAGGTCAATTCCCTTGCTAACTTTCTAGCCAACAAAGGGATGAAGGGATGTTTTCCAATTGGAGAAGTGTTCTACCGCTCCCCCCACTCTCCAAATTAGGTTTCCCAATGTCATGAATTGGCTCAATAGGATCTCAAACCGTCGAATCCTAGTTTTCGATGACATTTCCAAGGAATTATTTACCTTCATGAATGGAACCCAGTGACCATCCATCATGGGAATTTGACGATGCCATGTGTTGGGTGTGGAGCCTTATTATCATCTGTATTCAAAGGTGTTGTCACATTGGACCCCAGTTCGTAATGGGGTGAAAATATTGCCCATAAAATATACACTATAAGGGTGGGTGGATGTAACCTTTAAGATCAACCCCCCCCCCTTGGGGGGCGAATCAGGGGAAACACCCCCGAAGCTAAAAGTAGATGTAAAATTGCCTTGTAAAATGTTGTAATTTCGTAGTCAATTTGAACCATTCATTAGGTAGAGATCTAATGGTAGAAGTTATGTTTAATTTGGGGATTTTTGCCTTAGAAGGTAACCCCTTGCTATATATGAGGGAATTGTATTGCATCTATGTAGATCTGTATTCTGAATGAGAAAGAGAGAAGAGATTGTGTGAGAGCGAATAGGGAATTACAATGAATCTATTGTAGGTTGTATTTCTTCAGTTTTCTGGATAATATAAAAGGAAGGATTAGCTGTTTCCCATGGATGTAGCCCAAATTGGGTGAACCACCTATATCTGTGTCTCTCTTGTTTGTTGTGTTTATATTTTTGAAATATATTTTATGTGTTCCATTGCAATGTAACATATAATTTTCTAACAACTAGTATCAGAGACGAAGGTCTATTTGGCTAAAAAACTCATAGGAGATAAGGGTTCCTAGTTCAAGTGGGAGTAATGGCAGAAGATGGTAGGTTTAGGGTCAAAAAATTTAATGGGAAAAACTACAAGTTATGGAAGATGCAGATGGAAGATTATTTATATTAGAGAGATCTATACCAACAATTGAGCAGAAAGCCAAAGAAGTCGATGAGTATGATAGACACAAAATGGGATATTCTCGACCGAAAGGCACTTGGAACAATACTGTTGTGCCTAGCAATGTCAATAGAATTTAATATTTGAAAGGAAATGACAATAGAGGGTTTAATGTTGATATTGGCCAAACTATATGAAAAAACCTCAGCCTCAAACAAGGTATTTCTTATGAAGCGTTTATTTAATATGAAAATGTCAAAAGGTGGATCTGTTGCTGATCATTTAAATGAATTTAATATAGTTACCAGTTAGTTAAATTTTGCATGGGTAGCTTTTGATGATGAAGTTAGGGCTGTGTTATTTCTACGCTCATTTCCAGAAAGTTGGAATGATTTAGTTATAGCCATTAGTAACTCTGTCTCTGGATCTAATACTTTAAAGTTTGATGATGTTATCGGTGCAAGTGACAAAAAAGCTCCGGTGAGACATCAGGTAATGCCTTGACTACAAAAACTAGGGGAAGGAAAATGGAAAGAGGAAAGAGCCTAGGATATCGCAGTAAGTCAAGGAAGGGCAAATCCAAGTCCAAATCAGGGATAGTGTGATGCATATGTAAGAAGAAATGATACCTGAAGAAAGATTGGAATTCTCAGAAGGGAAAAGAAGGAGACGTGCAACAAGAAAACAATCATGAAGTGAATGTGACAGGTGATGTGTTGGAATATGCTTTGATTCTTTCTTTAGAAAATATTATTGATGTCTGGGTGGTAGATTCAGGGGTCTCATTCCATGCCACACCTAATAGGAAACATTTTCATGATTATGTTCAAGGCGATTTTGGACATGTTCAATTGGGTGATGATAAACCATGTAAAATCATTGGAATGGGTACAGTTTTCATAAAACAACATAATGGAAATCAGTGGCTATTGAAGGAGGTAAGGCATGTTCCAGATCTAAAGAAAAATCTTATTCAGGGCAGTTGGGAAGTGATTGCCGTGTGACTACTTTTACAAATAAAATTTGGCAGGTCACAAAAGGATCCTTGGTAATAGCAAAAGGAGAAAAGGTTGGTACATTGTATTTATGCAATGGTATTTCTAATTCTCTTAACGCTTTAACCTCTATGGGAGAAGATACAACATTGTGGCATCATAGGCTCGGGCACATGAGTGAGAAGGGGATGCAGATTCTTCATTCAAGAATTTTTTTGCCAAGTTTGATGCATGTTGATTTAAAATTCTATGCAAATTGTGTTTATGGAAAACAAAAGAGAGTCAGATTCCTTAGAGTTGGGAAAGAAAAAAAGAGTGAAAAATTATAGCTTGTGCATACAGATGTATGGGGACTTGCTCAGGTACCATCTCTTGGTGGATCTTGTTATTATGTTAGTTTTATTGATGATGCAACCAAAAAAACATGGATTTATTGTATTCAAAATCAATCTAATGTATTTGATACTTTCAAGAAATGGAAAACTTTGGTTGAAAATGAAACAGGAAAAAGGTTGAAGTGTCTCAGATTAGAAAATGGAGGTTAATATTGCAGCAAAGAGTTTGATATGTATTGTTCGAAAATGGAATTTGCAGAGAGAAGACAGTTCTAGGAACACCAAAAGAAAATGGTGTGTCAGAAAGGATGAACATGACAATCATGGAGTGTGAAAGGTGTATGAGATTGCATGCAAGATTTCCTTTACAATTTTGGGCAGATGCTATGGATACTACTTTTTATCTGATAAACAAAGGGCCTTCAAGTTCCTTGGATGGTGGTATTCCAGAGGAGGCATGGACAGGTAAAAGGGTAAACTACTCATTTTTAAAAACTTTTGGTTGTGAAGCCTTTGTCCACATTAATAAAGAAAATAGAACAAAGCTTGAGGAAGAATCAAAGAAATGTACTTTTATTGGATATGGTGTTAATGATTTTGGTTATTTCTTTAATGATTATGAAAAACAAAAAATCATTAGGAGCAGAGATGTCATATTCAATGAAAAGGTTTTGTATAAGGATCAGTTACGGGAAAAGAAACAAGAAAAATAAAACATAGAATACACGGTGTTTGATGAGATCATAGGAAAAGAAATGGTGCCTAAAAATCATAATGATCAATGGCCAGAATAACAATCACAAAATAAACAAGCACCTCAAACACCTAAAAGTGGTGTTAGAAGATCTACCTGGATAAGTAGACCCCTTCAACAATACTCTCCTTCATCAAATTATGTAAAGTTGACTGATTCTGGTGAACTAGAATGTTATGAAGAAGCAGTGCAGGTAGAAACTAGGAAGAAGTGGAAGCAAGCCATGAAAGAAGAGATCGACTCCTTAGCACATAACCAAACTTCGGACTTAGTCGGGTTTCCTGTAGGCAAAACAACATTGTAGAATAAACGGGTTTACAAGTTGAAGGAAGAAGATGGAAGTAGGAAAAAGTATGAAGCTAGACTTGTGGTGAAAGGGTTTACACAGAAAAAGGGTATAGACTTTGATGAGATATTTTCTTATGTTGTTAAAATGACTTCAATTAGAACTATTTTAAGTCTAATAGCAGCTAAAGATTTTCATCTTGAGCAGTTAGATGTAAAGATAACCTTTCTCCATGGGGATTTGAAGGAAGAGATATATATGCAACAACCACAAGGATATGAGGTAAAGGGGAAGGAAAAACTAGTGTGAAGGTTGAAGAAGAGCTTGTATGGATTAAGACATGCTCCAAGACAGTGGTATCTAAAATTTGATAGGTTTATGTCTAAATAAGGTTATACTAGATGTCGTTGTGATCATTGTGTTTATCTAAAAAGGCAAAATGATGGCAACTATATTATATTGTTATTGTATATAGATGACATGTTTGTTGCTAGCTCTAACATGCAGGAAATAAATGTACTCAAAAGAAAATTGGCGAACTCATTTGCAATGAAGGATTTGGGTGCTGAAAAATAAATACTTGGTATGAGAATAACTAGAGACAAGAAGAATCACAAATTAACATTGTCTCAAAGTGAGTACATAGAGAAGGTGTTGAAAAGTTTAATATGCAGAATGCAAAACTAGTTAGTATACCTTTGGCTAGCCGTTTCAAACTAAGGAGGAGTGTTCCAAGACCAAGAGAACTTCTAATTTCTCCCTTATAAGCAGAAGATTCTTCCTATTTTTTAAACTATTATGACTCATAACCTCATGCCTATAAACATGGCTTATTTTAGTTGAGCCTCATTCCTCCAATAAATATAATTTTTTTACCACAAATATAATACAAAAATATTTTACTAAAAAAATTAAAAAATATATAATTAAAATATTTTTATAAAGAATAAATCCAAGTAATGCTTTAATACACAATCTCACTGGTTATGCTTGCAATGAGCCAAACAATGTACACAGCCTTATTGATTATGTTTGAACTGAAACGATGATGTAGTCACCAAAATATTTAAATATAACTATTTTCAAATAATTTTTATTACTATTCTCGATGTTAAATGCATTAAAAACACGTAATTGGAAAATGATTTTTAAAATGGCATCCATATAGAAATAAACCCAAGATATTTAAAATGACACAAATACAGAAATAAAAAGCTGATAATGTTTACATGTATGATTCACAATATATCAAACATCTTAGATGTATATTTTATCGCAAGACTTGAAGTTTTAACTAATTACAGTATCATATAGAACGACAGATTTTCTGTCCCGATTTTTAAATTCCAATCCGAGCCCCAAACTGAAGATGCGTGTCTGAAACAAATGGCATGCAAGGGCGGATTTTCAGTCGCCAATTTTTAGGCTCCGACCCGAGCTGGAAAACGAAGATGCTCCTCTCGAAGCAATAGCCTGGAAAGGCTTGTCTGTTAGGCGTATGATACTATATGAACATGCACCCATAAGAGTCCCAGCGATGGGACCGACGAGATATACCCATATAGCTTTATAGTTATTGCTAACTATGGCTGGACCAAGAGACCTCGCTGGATTCATCGATCCTCCAGATATTGGCCTGCCAATAATAAATACTCAATTTCTTCCGTTCCAAAAAAAATTATAATAATACCGAAACGAAGAAGTCAAAAATTTGTTGAAAGAATCACGGCACCACAAACCAGTAACTAAGATCCCTACAATGGAAATTACGGAAGGTGGGGTGACTCTTCCAACGAAATACAGCAGCTCACCCTGCAAAGATAGAGCTTATCATCACCATCGAGCCAACTGCCATCCCCGCAAGCTCTCCTTTCTGCATGGTTTGCAACCAAAACAGTGGCTGTGTAACTATACGTCGTTTAATTGTCCAGTTCAGAAGAGAAATGCAAGGACAGTAGATTGGATAATCTGTTATAAACTGATCCAAAAATTTTAAAATGGAATTAAGGTCAAAATATGAAGTTATGATGTTAAAATGAAGTTGTTATTATTGTTGATGAAAATAATTTAAGAAATTATAATGAATCTGAATTTAAAAATTACAATAAAATTATTAAAAGGTAAAAAATTCAAAAAATATGTTTTATAGTTTTACTTAAAATTAATTAAAAAGATATTTTACTTTTTTTTTAATTATTTTAAAAAATAAATTTAATTTATAATATTAAAAATGTTATAAAATAGTTAAAAATTTTCAGTGCTATGATGTGAAGTTCTCTGTCAATTTGTTTCCCAAACTATTGTGTATCAAAGTGGTTGTTTTTTAGAAATATTAATTGATAAAATAATGATTTCTATATACTTAATTGTAAGTTTTTCATTAACATCTGCACACTTAATTGTAAATTTTTCTTTTATAATTATTATAATATAAGTTTAAATTTAAAGTTTTTTATTAAAAAAATTATTTAATTTTTTTTTTTTTTTTTTTATCATTATTTTTTATCATTTTTCATAGTGGGTCTCAAATGGGAGTGTCAATAAGCACTCTTAAGGGGCAATGTAGTTGGTGTGAGAGACACTTTAAGGCACCTCACACTTGTAGATTGAGATGCCTAAGGCATATGTAGGTGGTTTAATTATGTTTTCATGTTGAATTTTTTTAGTTTGGGTTAATTATGTTTTCATGTTGATTTTTTTAGTTTGGGTATTGTGTTTTTTGTTTTGTTTTAAATAATCATAAAGCTATTTAAAGTAGGTAGTGGTGGTTAGTATTTATATCATAGATGTTAAGTAATAGAGGAGTTGTAGAAAGTTTAACTTAAATTGGAATTATTAAGTTTTTTTTTTTTTTTTTTTTGAAATTTCTCTCTTGTTTGGTTATTGGTTATTAATCTATTTAGAAAGAAAAGATTATTTTCTTGAATTTCTATAACATTAAACTCAAAAAAGTTGCGATTTTATGCCTTTAATTTTTAAAAAACTGTTTCTCTCCATACTATCTAAAATCTTTATTCCTAGATTAATTTTATTCCATAAATCTTTATTCCTAGATTAATTTTATTCCATATTCAGTTTCCTTAAGATTAGTGATTACAACCTTCTCCACTTGATTACAACCTTCTCCACTTGAGAAAAGGGCCAACAAGGCTCACAATCTCCTCCTTTTGAGACTCGAGTTAATAATGGAGCTTTTAGTTACCACACATGTTGCTAATACCCTTTGAGATTTATAGGGAAATTAATAAGTTAAGGAAAAAGCAAGGGTAGAATGTAGATCTAAGCAAGGGTAGACTTAATAGGTTAAGGAAGAGTTAAAATTTAAGAAAAGATCGGCAGCTAGTTACAAGAAACTAAAAACACAAAACACATATACTAAACATAATGGATGAATATAGAGTATAGACCTTTAATGGCAACTCAAAACCGTAATAGCTACAGTGCTTGTAGAAGAGTGGGACACGCAAAAGGAGCTCGGTCAGAGTATAGATGATGTGCCACTGCTATTGAGGAAACTCAATGGAAAATTTTCCATGCTAGCATTCTCCAAGTCACGGAAAGGCCATAAAACAGCTAATAATATACACTTGAAGCTAAATGTTTGTTGTGTTTATTTTGTATTTAATATTAAGAGCAATAAAGCAAATCAATAAAACTAATCATAAATTATAAAAAAAAATATTTAGATTCAATCCGACTGTATAACATTGTTGAAAACAATATATGATATGTTCCATTAGTATTAGTATGATCATGTTATGTTACTGTTTAATTTCCCTTGACAAAACTCTGTTTTTATTTTAATTTCTATATAAGCCTCTTATTATTATTTATTATCATTATACTCATCTCAAATGCCAGCAAATTATATGAAGGGTCCAGGCGGATTTTGCACCAAAATTTCCTGTAATTCCAGGCTTACAGACTAAGGGTTATTCACTATTCGATTCTATGAAAAGCGCGGTGGAATGGGCTAGAATTCTATAAATGGGGCTAGATGGATTGAAAAAACTTGCAGGTGTGAATTTTCAAATAGATCAAAGGCTAGATGGATTGAAAAAACCTGCAGGTTGAAGTTTTCAAATAGATCAAAGGCTATAAAGAAAGCAAATGAAAGTTAGACACTCCTCCATGTTAGCTGTAAAGCACCTCGCATCTCAGGAACTCATTAGCACTTCTATGTATATTTTATACAGAGACATTACCGCACTGCTATCGGTTGCAACTGCCAAGGTGACGAACATAAGCGCGAAGGAAACCACGACTTCCATTGCCAAAGCCTGCAGAACCGTCCCAGAAGGAGTAGTTATACCCGTGTTTGATATAGGCTTAAACATAACACGAAGTGCAAAACAAGCTGTTATTGACCCGCCCAATTGACCTACAATGTAAGCCGGTACCTGCACATCAATAACCTACTGAGATATGCGTATTGAAATTCTTGACCAAGACCAAGCGATTTACTCAGATTGTGAGAAAATAGTCACCTGCTTCCATGGAAAATGCCTTACTGTTGCAAATGAAATGGTAACTGCAGGATTCATATGAGCTCCGGAAATGTGTCCAACTGAATATATCATGACCGTTACTATCAAACCAGAAGCCATAGAACCCCCAAGCTCTGACACTAATGGCCGACGCCCATGACTCAATATTGAGGAACCGCATGTTACAAAAACCACAATGAAGGTCGAAATAGTCTCTGCTGTAATCTGCAAATGCATTCCATAGTTAACAAATAATCAGATGAAGTGTTTTATTAAGGCCGACTTAAACTAAATTGCTTTGCATAAGCAGTTCAGCGTGAATAGTTAAGCAGATGAAGTGTCCATGGTGAACAGATAACCAGAAGAAGCCTCTTATTAGGTCTTTTGTTCACATGTGGATGAGGGAGGAAAATTAGTTTTCAAATATTGAAAGCCTTTCCTCACGCATATAAGAATTCTGCAGAGTATGGGATTTGAACTGAACTGTTTCTATGACAGTCCTTAATCCCCACCACTAATGTACAGCGTAAACAAATAATTTTTCTGTAAGAGCATTGGACAATATGGAACATCCCGGGTTTTTCCTCAATGTATCGAAAAAGTACCAGAGGAAAATACGAACTACTGAAAATTTATCAATGGGAGATTAAAGCAAAATAATTTCATCCATGGAGTTAGGAAAGAATTATGGAAAAATTCACCAATGGACGAAATTTATACCGGATCCAAAGCTTAATAATGTCATAGTTAAATTAATACATGATAGGGTGAAATGAGATGGAGTAGCATATGGAACCGTAAGGCATACCTTTCGAAGGAGAGTAGCTGGAACAAAATCCATGCAGCCGTTGGGGCAGTGTTTAACTCTTCTATAAAACAGGGAGCCTTCTTTCACGTTTGCAGCCTCCTGATCTTCCATTTCATGTCCAGAAATGTTCATCAGCTGACTTGAGTCGTTCTCGGCATCCATTTTTCTGAGATTATGAATGAATGTAGAAATAAGCAAAATAAGTATATCATATTAGGTCAATCTCTTCATGAAACAGTAGCAGGAAATGATATAAAGCGACTGTGAACAACATATCAAACACAAACTTAAAAATCTCAGAACATAAACATCAGAAATCATGGAGATAACTTACGATCAGGGAAGCTGTGAGATCAACGCCGGAAATGTTTTATTGAAAAAGTAATGTGCAGTTGCACGATGGAGTGCGAAGCGACGAAGAGGCCTCTACTAATTACAGCTATATAACACGAGGAAATGCATTCGTGGAATCAGAAGCTGGCGACCGGTATGTCTATTTCAGGGTATCTGAGAATCTGGCAGTGAACACGCCTCTGCCACATACAAGTATTCACTGATAAAGCTGATTACACAACAAAGACGCGAAACAGGCCCGGGATAAAGTATCCTCCCGTGTCAATTATTATAAGTGTATATGATGCATCATACATTCTCTGTTGCATCCACGTAGAACGATACAGACAGGTTCTGCAATTGCAATTTGCGCCCACAATGGGAAGAGTTCCATATATCTACATATGATCAGACTGTAACAATGAAGTCAGGGAAAATTACACGGCTTTGGAGAAATAAACTCTATACTTCTAAAGAAATCATATGGAGAAGATTGTGGGAAACTATATAGTTTTAAAGAAGACAGTCGTGGAAATGATATAGGTTTTAGTTGAGATTGTGTCTCATTCTTGAAGTGGTGTGATGAACAATTATGATATCTTGGATATACCATTATATATCTATATTAAAGATATCTTGGATATATTAATATAGATTTATATTAAAGATATCTGGGATATATTAATATCGATTTAGCTTCAGTTTGGATCTCATATAAGCGGAAAGGGATTCCATAATTAATTTATATTAATTTATTTATGTGTAATTTTTTATAAACCTTTTATATTAGTTATTTAATTTTTATTTTTTTTTTTAATTTTAATTTTCTTTTTTATTTTTATTTTTGGTTCACATGACTAAAAATTCAATTTTGATGACAGACTGACAGTATCTTACATAATATTGGGTTGTAGAATGAGTTTTTAGGCTAAAAAAATATAAGGTATGAAATTTTGAATATAAAATATCATATGGGAGATAGTTTTCTCATCAATTTATTTCTTAATTTGACAAAAAAGTTATGGATTTTACTAAGCTACATGATATTTAAAAAAATGAAAGAAATCTTGAATTAATGTGCATAAAATTATATTATTAAGCAGTTCTAGTTATTGGAATTGACAATTTTAATCTTTTTGTCAATTGATTTTTTTGATATGATAGTGTAAATTGAGAAATGCCATTATCATTATTGTATAGATGAATAGAATTGAAAGTAATAACTTCGTTACATATTTAAATCATATATCTAAACTATACTTAAATTAATTTTCTATAAAACATGATTAAAAATTAAAAAAATATTATATATGTATATATATGGTGTAAAACTGTAGATTGCAACCTAGATGATTGTGAATTGATTCAAATGATAACTGTTCATATTTTAAAAAGTATAAGTGACAAGTAGGCATACCAATTGAAAAACGTTTATGAAGCCACCTCATAGTGAACTCTATTAATAACAACCACTCCATCACCACTTCTTCATCCTCATTGTTGGTTTTTATTTGGTGCGTTTTCAGGTTCTCTTTCATAACGTTTTGTTTAGCCTATAATTAATTTAAGATTCTCGTAATAGACTGAATTTAACCTTTTTTCTTTTCAGGTAAATACCGTTTATAAAAATATTATATTTAAAGTTTTAATCTTCCAACATCAAGCCATTACTTCGCACATACTTCGAACTTGCAGTTTCCATTTCAATTCAATGCTACATCAATCCATTTTAAGTCGTCGTTATGAATATTTTCTCAAACTGCACTTTCATTGAGTTGACTAAGTAATTTGTATTGTTTTAATTATCTTTATTTTTTTAAGTGTAATTAAGTTTACAAAATATTAGGTTTTAAAATTTAATTTTCTAACTTTACTCAAGTCTTATGTCATTCATAAAGAAAATATTTAGGTAATAATTATTATTAAATTTCACTTAAAGTTTTAAGTTGTTACATTATAATTAGTTTTTATGTTTTAAAAAAATTATGTTTAACAAAATATTATGTTTTCTAACCAGCTTTAATAATAAAAATTAAGAAGAAGGGAAATAAGGATAGAATAAATTAATAAATATATGGTCACGAAAAAAAGAAATATTAGATTACCTAATCCATAAAAAATATAGGAAAAAATTAAATAAATAAAGAAAGGAAATAATGTATAATAAATTATTTGATAATGTCAAATAATAATAATATTAACAATAATGATGTGATTTTTTTATTATAGAAAATTAGATATTTTTTAAAATAATCAAAGTTAGAAATTTCAGAATAACTACAAGAAAAACAATAGTTATTAATGAATAATTATTAAATTCAAACAACTAACTTTATTAACTTTTATTAAATTAACTCATGAATAATTATTAAATTCAAACACCTAATTTTATTAACATTTATTAATTTTGAAACTAAAATAAAGATAGTATCTTAAAAGAAAAATAGAATAAATTAATAAGTATAGGGTCACAATAATAAGGAAAAATAAAAAAAATAGATTACCTGCATCAAGTGGTATCAGAGCCTGGCTCTGTTTTCATTGAAGAATGTTTGTTTTGTTTTTAATGAATGCAAGAAGGTTTTGTTGAAGAACTGAAGTGTATTTTTGATTGAAAGGAAGATCAGATCTGACAGCATACACAAGTGAATAGGATTGCAAAAGTGGAAAGAAGACAAGATCTTAGAGGTGAGATGATTTTTTGAAATTTACAATTAAAGTTTATGGTTGCAGAGAAGGTGGCAGTGAACCTGGCATTCAGCTGAAGGCTGGATAGGGAGGACAATTTTAGTGTCCTGAAGAAGAAGAAGGTGAGTTGAAGAGATAGCCTAGAGAGAGCAGAGGAGTGCTCAAGAGGTTCCAGAGGCAGTGAACCAAGTACTTACCAAAAGACCAGATCCGGAGGGAAGGATTGGTGAGGTATGTTGCAGCAAGAGAGATTGTTGTTGCAGAGGGTAGTAGAACTCATTGTGAGTGAGTGTGAGATTGAGAGCAGGCTCTGTAAGCCTTTAGAAATTTGTAAAGGGCCAAATGATCGAAATTCAGGCCAAAGTAGGAGGTTTTATGTAAGTATCGTGAATAATGATGAAAGTATCCTGGAAGAGACCAGCAACACTGAAACAAAGAAGAAGCAGTGAAAGGAAGACAACAGAAGATTGCAAGAGTGCAGCCAATGGAGCTCGACAGTATAAGATATGGAGACCTAGAGAAAAGCAACAAGTAACAACAAAGGATGACTTGCAGAAAAAAGCGTGGGATCCTGGAAGACAAGAACAAAGACAAAAACGCATGATCAGGAGATCATGATCATTTTCAACCTTAGGAGTCTGATGCAAGAGCATGTGACTCAGAGGGGAAAAATATTCAAATTTATTCCAAAAATAAAAAAAAATCTACAGGCGAGGAGTGGGATCCTTTTGCATGTTGTTTCTATGCTTTTCTAGTTAAAAATGGGACAAAAATAAAACATGCTATCTTTTCTTTTTAGAAAGTAGGATAAGAGGGATGAATAAAAATTGCTATCTTTTCATAAGATAGCCAAATTGTAAAAAGCCTTAGATTACCTTGTAAAAAGCTACTTTTGTAATAGGAAAAGTTATCTATATGAATAAAAAAGGACTTGGCCGCAAGCTGGTTAGAGGGGGCAATGCTAGCAGTATTGGAAAAAAACATTTCTCTCAGCGTTTGAAAGGAAGATTGATAGTATCTTATTAAATTGTATTGATGTATTATGTATGGACACGTTGAAGCGTTTTATTGCTGTGTATGGGAAAGGCTGGAATCGCCTTCGATATATATTATTGTGTAAAGCCTTCAAGTGTTAAGTTTATTCTAATGATTGCGTCCTTTAGATTCATATTTGTTACACTTCAAATTGTGATGATTACGCCCTTAAATCATGTTTATTATAGTCCACGAATTCCTCTATTTATCAATTGCTAGAATGATATTGTTGAGGGGGATAATGATGATCTGCTAATTCTTCTCGCCCTGCTGCGCTCACCTTCTCTCTTTGATTTTCTTCTGTTACCACTATTCGACGGTACTCCCTTCGCCACGAAGACAATTAGGTTTTGATGAATTCTGCAAATATCAGATCATGTCAACTAGGCCGGGTGGCTAATCTAAAGACCTAGGGCAGTGATTATACCAATTCGCCATAACTTTGTTTTATAATGCCCCACGTTCATGGTAGTCTGGTTTTGGTTCGGAATATAAAAATAAAGCAAGAACTTCTGTTAAAATATTATGTGATATAATGACCTGTGGAGCAACGCAGCTTGGCGTAGCAGTATAAGTTCAACTCTCACCTGCCTTGATAACCCAAGCACAGAGTTTTATAGTGGTTTAAGCAATTGTTCGAAGGGACAAAATAATTTTGTCATCGATGGTTCGTTCAAACGGTTTCTTATATGCGTGGTGGATCGTATTTCGATTTGGCAAAGACTCACTTAAGTCAATTAAATCGCCTTGACTTCAAGCCGGTTTCAAGCCTGTAAATTGCATGTTTTGGTTATTGTTTTGGGTCATGTCAATGATTTTTAGAGTTGCGCCATTGCATTCATCGGTGGGTTTTAGTGGATGTTCTGATTTATTCTAGTGATTTTCAGAGCAGATTGGTGAATGTTAATGCTTTCTCGGTCGACATCCATAATTACTTGCTTCAATTCACTATAAAACACCTCAGGGTGCGTAGACATGTATCGTGGCCGGTGGAACTTACAACATCAGGTGGTATAATAATAATAATGTATAGTTCCCTTATAACGCATGCATAAAATTTTAAGTTTGCTGCCTTTGATTATAAGTTAGGAAGGTTGTGGCTCTATAAAAAGGAAGGAAGTTCTCAGTTAATGACTAATACTCCTGAAGCCAGTTCAAAGGAATTTGAACTAGAGATTAAGGAGATTGTTCTCAAATTAGAGAGATTAACTTTAACGCCTGCATCCCCGCCATCATTAGTGGTATCAGAGTAGGCATTTGCAGGCCAGCCCTGATAACTTTGATAACCCTGTGTATGCCTGGATCCCATATCTTGTGCTGCAACTTTCCACTTGCCACTGCTTCTTTTTGATGTTCTTCTCCAGGTTTCCATACTTTATGCTGCATTGCTCCATTGTCTATGCTCTCGCAATCTTTTGTTGTCTTCCTTTTGCTACTTCTCTTTTGTTTCACTGCTGCTGGTCTCTTCTGGGATTCCTTCATCATCATCCGCTTCATCACTTCAATTTCTCTGTCTAATAGATTTTCTCCAGCATCTTCAATAAGACCTGTACTCACAAACCAATTGTTAGAATAAAAAATATAAGGCTTCAGTGCCTTCTACTCCTTTGCCAATATTTCAGTATGCTGTTCTGAATCCCCTTCCACTATCAGCACATTGTCGATATTTATTTATGAAGAGTGTGGAATGTGTTACGTGAGATTTCATCTCACTTTTAGGTAGTGAATATGGAGGCATTCTCTAGATACTATTGCGCGCAGTTGGGGTTTGTGTGACAAGAATCATCTGAATCTTGTTGATGCACGGAGTTTCTTTATGATCTGAATCTTCAAGTCAGTTTCACATTGGAGATATAAGGTTGAGTTTTCAAGAAACTGGTTTGAATTCTATGGGATAGGGCGAATTCCTTTAAATGTGCAAGTTAAAAAGTTAAAGTATATGTTGGAAGAAAAGTTTCTGCAGTATTGCCAATTACAAATAAATGCATGTAGAGTTAGAGCTTTTATTGGAGTGATTTAGGAAAGTATGGGATTAGTAATCCAATCTCAGTTTTATATATATGCATGTAAGCCTTACTGGGAAAGGAAGAGAGAGGGCCATTATTATTGAGAATTTGGCTTGTCAAGAGTCGGCCTGTGAGTGAGAAGGCTATTAGTGAGGAAAATCTGGCCGGTGTGTATGGTTGTAAGAGAGTTCAGATCTCTTGAATGTAAATTTTGATTTTATATTAATATACGTAGAGTTCTTGATGATGTTAGCACATATGAAGTGCCTGCTCTATGATTGTTATGATGTGTGTGTGAGTTAATGGTTCTGTTAATGTGTATGCGTATCAGACGGGTTGTTACTGTGTACTAAAGATTGAAATCGCCTTCCTATGTTTGCATTGATGCCTTTGCAGCGTATTGGAGCAACTTAGATCGGTTCCTTTTTATTGTGACGGCTTGTCGGTGTCTGACGGTGGCGATAATGATATACTGTTGTATTTGATATATATATAAACTGTGCGTTAATACCTTGGGTATACCAGTCCACAATCAGTGGGCGCAACTGATTGCAGATGATGATATTAAAAAAACTGTGTATTAAATGCTTTGGAAGGTATTCTCCAGCTAGTGGTATCGCAAAGACCTGCAAAACACAGGATTTCCTCAGTTCACTTGCAACATACACTTCAGTTGATGCACAATCAAACACTCTAATGGCCAATTCTAAATGTCAGCGCTATATCTAATGGCCAATTCTAATGGCCAAACCTTCGATGCCATTTTCCCCTTCGAAATCCTTATTAGAACTCGTTTTTATCTTCTGGAACATCATTACGGCGTCCATAGAAATCTAACCTAAGCACAAGCTTTACCTCAGTAATTATCAGCGCCTTGCAATTCTTCAATTTTTCCCACAAGCAACAGATGCTTACAATCATTAACATCATAGAATTCTATACCATCGTAACTTCAGCAAGCAATGACGGCTCAAAGCAAGAATACATGCAGTAACTCCATTCCTACAAGACGTAACTACTGGATAATCTAGTGAAATACCTTACACTGCCTTTCAATGGCTTTATTTGCTTAAATTCTGATACACAAAAACCACAAGCCGCAGAACAAGCGTTAAATAGTTATTCACCTCTCACACATGATCCGATCTTTCGCTCTACCCGAAAACCCACACGAGGAGTCTCCACTTACTCTCAGAACACGAGCACGATTTTTTTCAGCTAAATGGCATAATAACATGCAGGCACAATTGACATAGACCGGGTGCACCCATTGCTGCTTTTCGACCACCACCCGAATAGTTACAAAATATAAATGAAACCCACGCAAATACTCTGCCCCCAACGCGCATATAACTCTGCCAGAATTAAACACAATCTGACCATAGTCGATGATCAATGGTTTGAAGATTGCTTGCGGGCAGAAAAGTGGCTGTCAGAGTTCAATACGTGATGCGTGCCCACACAATTAATAATGCCCAGTCCTATATATGCGGAAACCATTCAACGCATATAATATATGATGGCTCACGGCTTCAATAGCAGGAAAATGGACCATGCATGTATCTGCCATGACATAGAATCATTGGATTTTTTAAAGCACCGAGGGGGAAAGTTCAATCATCAATCTTATCGATTCCATAACATATACATAATCCCAGCGTTAAGACAAGAATTTTGGATGCGCGTTTCTTGGAGGAAAACTCCAAAACTCTAGCCCATTTAACTCATCTTTCAGGCGAGCAATTTCGTTGGACCAATATATTCATGGATATCATGATCATGATCAACGCCCTGCACTGATATGCCTTGGAAATCCACCTGTTAAGCTTAGATTAAACAACTGAACGAAGAGAATTGTTTATGAATAGGTGTAACTACAAGCTAAGAGTTGTGGTTCACAACTGAGTCACCATCAATAAGGTAATAAACCTCTCTGCTGCAGATAGGCCATGGTTCCAACCCAGCCATCAACACTAAAATACAAACATTTCTTCCGCGAACAGGCTATGAATACACTAACCAACAGAATGCTCCTTCAAGCCAGATGTTGGAGAGTCGCTTTGAAAGCAATGGCTGAAGAATACGCTGCCCAAACAACCGATACACAGTCTTATCACCAGTGATCGATAGCGCCAAGCCTTTAAGGTAATTAACGCACAGGGTTTTCTATATCCATGCTTCCCATTCAACCTTTAATCACTGGAGATTGCGTTGTATAACTCTTCTTTAATCTGAGAATTGTGCTGGTTTTGAACCTATACTACCACCATCGCCCAAGGTATTCATACACAAATAATTATGGTTTACATGCTATCAATCATGGCACGCTTGCTAAGATATTAACATATAGTTAATGTATGTATCACTTACAACCAGTTGCGCCCCTGTCAACTATACAGAAACTTCAAACTTTTTACAGTGATTTAAATATATATCCATTAATAATACCATTCAATTTCATTACATGAGAGAGTTATAAAAAAACACTGACTTCGCCTCTCCTCTCTGAGCTTGGTGACCAATCTCACACAAATTTAATAATGGCATGATGGCAGAAAATCAAATACTGTATTCAAATACATACTACTTACATAAAACCTCCTACTTTGGCCTGAATTTCGTTCATTTGGCCCTTTACAAATTCCTAAAGGCTTACAGAGCCTACTCTCAATCTCACACTCACTCACTCTGATACCACTTGATGTAGGGATTAGCTGCTAAAGAGCGTGCCGAGCCAGGTTATTGTCGTCGGTTCAAAGATTTTGTGGCCTACCCTTGCAAATAAGTTGGCTCTGTTTTAACTCAGTCCAAATATTCACCGCAGAGTCAAAGAACGATGAAGATGATCCTAGGGTCGATGTGTGGATGTTGACAGAGCGAATGGTAAGTTAATGGGTGCGCAATTATTGATGATCTCCAAAATTGAATGGGTGTGGGAATTAAAATGTAATTGATATTCAGTCCGATCAATAGAAGGGTGTTGCATTTAAATTTCTATATGGGTATTACACTATTGCTGAATTGTGTCGATTAAAGGTGTGTCGATTGCTGAGTTGTAGTTTGAAACAAAGTTTTTGAGAGGAACTAAAATTACTGACTTTTGAAATTGTGAATCAATATCACATACTTCCGCAAATTGAAGTGTATGTAATTGCTAGCAATCTGAAATTTATATCGACAGTTTTGATGTATTCGAATAGATAGTGATTCTGGGTACTGCAGTGGTTTTCCCTGCATCAAGTGGTATCAGAGCCTGGCTCTGTTTTCATTAAATAATGTTTGTTTTGTTTTAGTGAATGAAGAAGGTTTTGTTGAAGATCTGATATGCAACATACACAAGTGAATAGGATTTGAAAAGTGGAAAGAAGACAAGATCTTAGAGGTGAGATGATTTTTTGAAATTTATGATTTAAGTTTATGGTTGCAGAGAAGGTGGCAGTGAAATTGGCATTCAGCTGAAGGCTGGATAGAGAGGACAATTACAGTGTGAGTGAGTGTGAGATTGAGAGCAGGCTCTGTAAGCCTTTAGAAATTTGTAAAGGGCCAAATGAACGAAATTCAGGCCAAAGTAGGAGGTTTTATGTAAGTAGTATGTATTTGAATACAGTATTTGATTTTCTGCCATCATGCCATTATTAAATTTGTGTGAGATTGATCGCCAAGCTCAGAGAGGAGAGGCGATGTCAGTGTTTTTTTATAACTCTCTCATGTAATGAAATTTAATGGTATTATTAATGGATATATCTTTAAATCACTGTAAAAAGTTTGAAATTTCCGTATAGTTGACAGGGGTGCAACTGGTTATAAGTAATAAATGCATTAACTGTGTGTTAATATCTTAGCAAGCATGCCACGATTGATAGCATGTAAACCATAGTCATCTGTGTATGAATACCGTGGGCGATGGTGGTAGTATAGGTTCAAAACTGGCACAATTCCCAGATTAAAGAAGAGTTATACAACGCAATCTCCAACAATTAAAGGTTGAATGGGAAGCATGGATATAGAAAACCCTGTGCGTTAATTACCTTAAAGGCTTGGCGCTATCGATCACAGGTGATAAGAGTTTGTATCAGTTGTTTGGGCAGTGTATTCTTCAGCCATTGCTTTCAAAGCGATTCTCCAACATCTGGCTCGAAGGAGCATTCTGTTGGTTAGTGTATTCATAGCCTGTCCGTGGCAGAAATGTTTGTATTTTAGTGTTGATGGCCGGGTTCGAACCATGGCCTGTCTACGGCAGAGAGGTTTATTACCTTATTGATGGTGACTCAGTTGTGAACCAGAACTCTTAGCTTGTAGTTACCCCTATTCATAAACAACTCTCTATGTTCAGTTGTTTAATCTGAGCTTAACAGGTGGATTTCCAAGGCGTATCAGTGCAGGGCGTTGATCATGATCATGATATCCATGAATATATTGGTCCAACGAAATTGCTCGCCTGAAATATGAGTTAAATGGGCTAGAGTTTTGGAGTTTTCCTCCAAGAAACGCGCATACACAATTCTTGTCTTAACGCTCGGATTATGTATATGTTATGGAATCGATAAGATTAATGATTGAACTTTCCCCCTCGGGGCTTTAAAAATTCCAATGATTCTATGTCAAGCTGGATACATGCATGGTCCCTTTTCCTACTATTGAAGCCATGAGCCATCATATATTATATGCGTTGAATGGTTTCTGCATATATAGGACTGAGCATTATTAATTGTGTGGGCACGCATCACGTATTGAACTCTGGCAGCCGCTTTTCTGCTCGCAAGCAATCTTCAAACCATTGATGATCGACTACGGTCAGACTGTGTTTAATTCTGGGAGAGTTATATGCGTGTTGGGGGCAGAGTATTTGCATGGGTTTCATTTATATTTTGTAACTATTCGGGTGGTGGCCAGAAATCAGCGACGGGTGCGACTAGTCTATGTCAATTGTGCCTGCATGTTATTACACCATTTAGTTGAAAAAAAATCGTTCTCGTGTTCTGAGAGTAAGTGGAGACACCTCGTGGGAGCTTTCGGGTAGAGCGAAAGCTCGGATCATGTGTGAGAGGTGAATAACTATTTAATGCTTGTTTTGCGGCTTGTGGTTTTTGTGTATCGGCATTTAAGTAGATAAAGCCATTGAAAGGTAGCGTAAGGTATTTCACTCGATTATCGAGTAGTTATGTCTTGTAGGACTGGAGTTACTGTATGTATTCTTGCTCTAAGCTGTCATTGCTTGCTGAAGTTACGATGGTATAGAATTCTACGATGTTAATGATTGTAAGCATCCATTGCTTGTGGGAAAAATTGAAGAATTGCAAGGCGCTGATAATTACCAAGGTAAAACTTATGCTTAGGTTAGATTTCTATGGACGCCGTAATGGTGTTCCAGAAGATAAAAACGAGTTCTAATAAGGATTTCAAAGGGGAAAATGGCGTCGAAGGTTTGGCCATTAGATATAGCGCTGACATTTAGAATCTTCCATTAGAGTGTTTGATTGTGCATCAACTGAAGTGTATGTCGCAAGTGAACTGAGGAAATCCTGGGTTTTGCAGGTGAACTTTCCAAACTTCATCCAGTAAACATTGTTACTTATTGACAACCATAAGTTCGGTGACATAACAACAATACATTACAAATTTACAAGTTGCAAAATCTAACAAAATAAACAGCTGCAAAAACCAAAAAATTTAAATTCGTTCACATCCACTTGTTTTCTTTGGTCGATCAAAGGAGTTCTGGAAATTGTATTTTAGCTAGCTGTGGTGAAACAGGCATATGACTCCCCTAAAAACATTTCAGCAGAAAATATCCTCTACATCTTCATGGCACCTAGAAAGAGCAAGTACTTCAAACCACGCTGACTATCATAACATTGAATCCATCTCACAACTGCATCATTTTGAATTCCATCGTGACCAACAATACTTCGGTCTACGATTTAGATGTGTAAGCGACGACACGCGGAGCAACGAATTTGGACGACAACCTACTAAACTAATAGGTGAAGAAGGATTTTCAGTCAGATGAAATGTACAGCTCAAGTGCCTTTGCACTCCATACTACCCGATAGCTCAGCTCATGCAATTGATTTGAATATAACAGTGGATTAAATGCTATGTCATGGACCTTGAACCCCGACCGGTATTGGCTCCTTACCCCTGTTCTTTTAAGAAAACTTGCGCCAACTGCTTTAATACACAATAATGTTGACTGTAATAAAAACGAAATTAAACCGTCGGCAGCATAACCATGAATATCCCATCTGACAGTTTCAGTCTGAGACCGAGACTCTGCCGCCGATATATAGTGTGAAACCCTTAATCTTGAAAAGGCAGGGACGTTAACAATTAAGTTCACGCCCACCACTGATGATATACCAATGAAATCGCAGGTGCATCCAGCGTATCAATGAAAACAAAACAGTCTAACTATTCTAACACTCACAGTAAGGTATCGAGCGAATAATTAATGCAATTCAACATCTTAATACACAACGCAATCCATTATTGAATACATGCATTTGCACTAACAGAAATTCATGGAACTCTTACAAATACCGAGAGGAATTTTCATTCATAATGCTTCTGGCACCCTCTCGTCTCTCTCCCTGAGAGCTTAGCTGCCTTCTTATTTATAATAATTGTGGATACATACATAAGGAATAGATCAGACCTTATCTCCTAGAAAAATAAGGCTTTTTCCCTTTTTACACAATGATTTAAAGCTTCAAGCTTTTCTCCATTCTTACCCTAATTTTAATTGGAAAAACATAGAAATTCTATCCCAATTCTTTTTTCCTAAACTATTCTCTCATATCCTTTTATTTAGAAAGAATATTTACATAAACATCACTTCCTATTTTATTAAAAATAACAAAATTATCACACCCCCTTTTTATTCCATATTTACAAATGAAGAGGTTCTTGATGCTCGTGCATCATACACCCAACCTTAAAATTAATCATGATCCCCTGATCATGTGTTCGGATCTGTGTATGCCTGGATCCCATATCTTGTGCTGCAACTTTCCACTTGCCACTGCTTCTTTCTGATGTTCTTCTCTAGGTTTCCATACTTTATGCTGCATTGCTCCACTGTCTATGCTCTCACAATCTTCTGTTGTCTTCCTTTTGCTACTTCTCTTTTGTTTCACTGCTGCTGGTCTCTTCCGGGATTGCTTCATCATCATCCACCCCATCACTTCAATTTCTTTGTCTAACAGATTTTGTCCAGCATCTTCAATAAGACGTGTACTCACAAACCAATTGTTAGAATAAAAAATATAAGGCTTCAGTGCCTTGTACTCCTTTGCCAATATTTCAGTATGTTGTTCTGAATCTCCCTCCACTATCAACACATCAGTATGCTTATCCAATTCAAGATTGTCAACCAGTCTTTCTCTCATATCATCTGCTTCCATGATGTCATTTCCCTCTTGTTCACTGCACTAAACTCTTTCTTTTGCAATCTCCCTATCATACTGTGGATTCTCCAACAAATATTCTAATAACGCAATTTCTCTGTAGCATTGCTGAAGCATATCATCATCTCCTGCATTCACATATAAACTTTCAGTTTGCACAAATTCACTAAGTTTAACAGACTCAACTGTTGCTTCACTTATCCGTGCTACAGACTGATCCACTTCCTCTGCATCAACAAGAACTTCCTTTTGTGCAGTAACAGTTTCACAAGATGGCACATCCTCCTCAACACCTGTAATCACATCACAATTGTCAGCTATACAAACACAAGAGTTCACATTATCTAGCTGATCTGGATCTACCCAATAACTCAAGAAATCATCAATAATCTCCTCCTCTATTTCACCAATGGAAACCTCCTCTGCACCTACTAACATACACAACTCATCAGTTTTAAAACTACAAGACCTTTTAGTCCTGACTTCTTCCTTCAACATTTTCCTTTTAATATATCTGCATGTGGAATCTTCAAATTTCATCTTTGGCATAAGAACTTTAAGTCCCTTTTTCAACAAGGCAATCAGAATTTGCCTCTACCTCCTCTGCAAAACCCCGAATACATGCAGAGGTTGAGTCAAGTGGTATCAGAGCAGGAATAGCTCTGTTTGAAGATTCAAGTTTTTTTTTTTTTGTTAAGTTAATTGCATGTGATGAATAAATGTTAGACTTTTGGAACTGATGAATATTGTAGCAGAGACTGCAGAGATAAAGGAGTCCAGCAAGGGATTATAAGTGAATGTGGCAGAACCTAAAGATTCAACAGAGGTTGAATAAAGTTACAGATGGGAGAAGCCTACAGGATCCCATATCTTGTGCTGCAACTTTCCACTTGCCACTACTTATTTATGATGTTCTTCTCTAGGTTTCCATACTTTATGCTGCATTGCTCCACTGTCTATACTCTCGCAATCTTCTGCTGTCTTCCTTTTGCTACTTCTCTTTTGTTTCACTGCTACTAGTCTCTTCCGGGATTCCTTCATCATCATCCGCCTCATCACATCAATTTCTCTGTCTAACAGATTTTCTCCAGCATCTTCAATAAGACCTATACTCACAAACCAATTGTTAGAATAAAAAATATAAGGCTTCAGTGCCAACTACTCATCCTAATGTTATACACCTCTATACACTTCATCCCAAACTTCCAATCATACTTCCATTTAAACTCTCAAGCTTTCATTCATAAACATCTCATATGATTATTAGAACTGGGGTTCTCTTTACAATCAAAAGACACCAAAATGTGCCACAATAAGATCCACAAAGGAAAACCACGCAACGCTCCTTATCTTCTATTTGTAATTCAGGATTCGAAGAAAAACAAGGAATGCATGTAAAGCATATAAATGCCACTTCAACCTTCTTGAGGTGTCCTCTATCTAGAAGAATCTGAGGGTTTTCGAATGAGTTTTCCCACCCAACTTTTATTCGAACTCATTTGAACACAGTAAGAGGAATGATGGTTGCGCTTGAATTACTCCAAAAGCTGAAGAGAAGCTGAAGAGTCCCCAATTAGGTTACAATTATGCTCCTTGGTTTTTTAAAATAACAACCCAAAACTGAACGTAACATTGTGGCATCATTTTCATTGTCTAACACTGCATTTCCTATGAAGCCTTTCAGATTAATGGCATTGGTGTCGTAGTTGCGGTTAAAGATCAGCGCTACAAGCTCAGTAATCGGCCAAAACAAAGGTAATAGCCATGCATGGCACTCTGAGGCCAAAACTCTGCCATTGACATATGATGGGAGCTGAGGAAGCTGGAGCAGATGATAGATGTACAATTGAGATGGGAAGAACTTAGAACAGTTGAGTTGGAAGAGAGAGTGAGAAAGGAGTGAGTATGAAGAATAATAGGCCATGATTTCTCTTGTAAATATTTTATTTCTTAATTAATTATTCTCATATTTTTGTGTGCATATGGTTGGTGTGATCTTCAGTTAGTTTTATTATTTTTAAAAGCCTATTAAATGGACATAAGGAATAGTAATTATTGAGTGAAAATTTATGTATGAATGGAGTTCGTAGAACATACGGATGTGTGAAATTTTCCGGACATTGAGTTTTTGATTTGGTTAATAGTTGAATTGCATTCTCACATGCACAACGTTTGAAGGTCCTGGTTTATGCGGGTTTACCAACATCATGTGGTATCAGAGCAGGAATAGCTCTGTTTGAAGATTCAAGTTTTTTTTAGTTAAGTTAGTTGCATGTTATGAATGAATGTTAGATTTTTGGAACTGATGAATATTGTAGCAGAGAGTGCAGTGATATAGAAGTCCAGCAAGGGACTCTAAGTGAATGTGGTAGAACCTAAAGATTCAACAGAGGTTAAGTTACAAATGAGAGAAGCCTACAGGAGCAGTAGAGGATGATCGAAAGGTTTGAGCAGAGGACCAATGATTACCAAAAGACCAGATCCGGAGGGAAGGATTGGTGAGATAAGTGGCAGCAAGAGAAGTTGTTGTGGTAGAGGCTTCATGCAACTCATAGGTGAGGAAATCATGGCGAAGGAGGTGACTACTGAAAGTCATAGAAGAGAGATCAGAGGTTCAGAAAGAGGCCACAGTAGAAAAGAGAAGAAATATGCCAAGGCGAATGGCATAAGACAACAATTGACTCAGGAAGAGTATGAGAAAGAGAAAGCTGAGATAGCAGTTCATCTTGAGCTATTGATGGAGTTGATACGGGAAAATGTGAAAGACCAGAGACATGGTTTACTAATGAGGAAGAGAGTGAAGTGGCAGAGGCTACAACAGAAAAGAGATTTACACATGCAGTTAAGAGAGGAGAAGATTATTGATGATTTCTTGAATTATTGGGCAGATCCAGATGAGCTGGATAATGTGAACTCTTTGTAAGGATTCCGGACACCACATATCTCCACAATGATATGATATTGTCCACTTTGGGCCTAAGCCCTCATGGATTTGCTTTTGGACTTACCCCAAAAGGCCTCATAC
>APFE031523685.1:55711-68060 GCA_000404065.3 Pinus taeda | reverse complement strand
GATATTTGTCCATCCTTATATACCCATGATCCTCCCCACTTCTAGTCAATGTGGGACTTTGGTCGTATACTCAACACTCTTATGTTTGCATAGCTGACAATTGTGATGTGATTAGAGGCCTTACTGAGGAGGAAGTGCAATCTTGTGAAACTGTTACACCACAAGAGGAAGTTCTTATGAATGTTGAGGAAATGGATCAGTCTCTAGCATGGATAAGTGAAGCAACAGTTGAGTCTGTTAAACTTAGTGATTTTGTGCAAACTAAAAGTTTATATGTGAATGCAGGTGATGCTGATATGCTTCAGCAATACTACAGAGAAATTGCTTTGAAGGAATACTGGTTGGAGAATCCAGAGTATTACAGGGAGATTGCAGAACAAAGAGTCCAGTGCAGTGAACAAGAGGGAAAAGTTTCATATGAAATTACAGGTGACAAGCAAAGGAATGTTGCAGAGGGACAAGAAGATATGGAGGCTACAACATCCATAGTGACAGCTAGAGAAAAATGTGGGGCAACATTTATGATGACAGCTGAGACAACATTGATAGCAGCAGAAGAGGCACTGAAGCCTTATGGGTTTTATTCTAACAATTGTTTTGTGAGTACAGGTTTTATTGAAGATTCTGGAGAAAGTCTATTAGACAGAGAAATTGAAATGATGAGGCGGATGATGATGAAAGTATCCTGGAAGAGACCAGCAATAGTAAAACAAAAGGGAAGCAGCAAAAGACAGACAGCAGAAGATTGTGAGAGTGCAGCTAGTGGAGCAAGGGAGCATAAGATGTGGAAACCTGGAGGAAGGCAGCAAACAATAGCACATGATGACTTGCAGAACAAAGTGTGGGATCCAGGCATACACAGATCCGAACACATGATCAGGGGATCATGATTAATTTTAAGGTTGGGTGTATGATGCAGGAGGATCAAAACCATTTCCATTTGTAAATATGTGATAAAATGGGGGTGTGATAATTTTAAATATTTTGTTATTTTTAATAAAATAGGAAGTGAATATTATGTAAATATCCTTTTTCTAAATAAAAGGGATATGAGAGAAATAGTTTAGGAGAAAAAATTAAGATACAATTTCTATGTTTTTTCTGTTAAAATTAGGATAAGAGTGGAGAAAAGCCTCAAGCTTTAAATTATTATGTAAAAAGGAAAGAACCTCCTTTTTGTAAGATATAAGGTCTAATAAGACCTATCCATTATTATGATAAATAAAGAGGCTCTCATTAGAGAGGGGGTGTGAGAGGTTTTCTGTTGGGGAGCCTTCGGGCAGTTTGTAAAGGGCCAATGAATTAGAAATCAGGCAAGGAAGGAGACTAGTCTGTAAGTACTGTATGTATGAATGCAAAATTTAATTTTCAGAGGATTATGTCTCATTTCTAAATTATGGTTGTGCAATTAAATTTAGTTGGTAATTGATTGATTGTATCAAAAGGGTGCATTAATTTAATTGTGAAGCTGGGTAAATCGATGATGAATTTGGATCGATTCTATATAAGAGAAATTTGCATGTAAATCAACTTTTGTAATCGCTGGTTGAAAGAGGCACAATTCTTTTCTTAACTCTATAATTATATATATGTTATGAAATCGTTGCATAAAGGATGATTGAACTTCCATTTGAGGGAGTCGATACTAAATCCAGTTTTTACAAGAGCTGTTGATGTCTGAGAAACGCAAAAAATTAACTTTGAAAATTCATTGAATTATATGGTGATCGAACTTTCCCCTCGGCGCTTTAACAATCCAACAATTTTATGTTAATGCGGATGCATGCATTCAACAGGTTGAATATCAGCCTAATTTCCAGCTAAAGGAATTGTGAATATGCCGTATATACGTGGCATTTCCTTATTCTATTGGGCACAGTTTTGTTATTTATGATTGTTTCAGTAGACATCATAATACCCCTTTCAAATGGAACCCTCCACCATCACACTTATAACCGTCCCAGTTTCGAGTCCCTTCAGCGTATCCGCCACGTGATTTCATCTCCAGAATCCAGTTCACAGCTAGGAGTAGTGCCAGCAACGGCAACGGCAACTTCCTTCCGAATAATATATTCAACGCATACGCTGATTACTAGTATCATCAATCGTTATAATTTATTCTATGCATATGCTGATATCGGTTTAGAGTTGGGGTTATGTGGACCGCCAATGTCCATACTAGAGTGCAACGATATGGAGGTTTTATAAATAAATTGTGGGCATTGGCACAAGTGCGAATTCCTTTAAGTTTGTAAGTTTGTAAGGGAAAAGTTTCTGCACTAAATGGTAGAATATGAATTGCCAGTAATGTGAAATTACAAGCTTCCACACATTTGTTGAAAATTGCTGTGTGTTGAAGTGGAATTGGGAAATTATTTGAGGTGCATGCTTTATATGCATGAGTTGAAAAAGATCCTAGTTATATGCAGGGTATATCAGGGTATATTAGGGTATATCAGGATACTAAACATGATGCAGGGTTGACCTACAAAACCCAGGATTTCCTCAGTTCACTTGCGACATACACTTCAGTTGATGCACAATCAAACACTCTAATGGCCAATTCTAAATGTCAGCACTATATCTAATGGCCAATTCTAATGGCCAAACCTTCGACGCCATTTTCCCCTTTGAAATCCTTATTAGAACTCGTTTTTATCTTTTGGAACATCATTACGGCATCCATAGAAATCTAACCTAAGCATAAGTTTTACCTTGGTAATTATCAGCGCCTTGCAATTCTTCAATTTCCCCACAAGCAACGGATGCTTACAATAATTAACATCATAGAATTCTATACCATCGTAAATTCAGCAAGAAATGACGGCTCAAAGCAAGAATACATGCAGTAACTCCAGTCCTACAAGACGTAACTACTGGATAATCCAGTGAAATACCTTACGCTGCCTTTCAATGGCTTTATTTGCTTAAACGCCGATACACAAAAACCACAGGCCGCAGAACAAGCGTTAAATAGTTATTCACCTCTCACACATGATCCGAGCTTTCGCTCTACCCGAAAACTCACACGAGGAGTCTCCACTTACTCTCAGAACACAAGCATGTTTTTTACAGCTAAATGGCGTAATAACATGCAAGCACAATTGACATAGACCGGGCCCACTCGTCACTACTTTCCGGCCACCACCCAAACAGTTACAAAATATAAATGAAACCCACGCAAATACTCTGCCCCCAATGCGCATATAACTCTGCCAGAATTAAACACAGTCTGACCGTAGTCGATCATCAATGGTTTGAACATTCCTTGCAGGCAAAAAAGTGGCTGCTAGAGTTCAATATGTGATTCATGCCCACACAATTAATAATGCTCATTCCTATATATGCGGAAACCATTCAATGCATATAATATATGATGGCTCACGACTTCAATAGCAGGAAAAGGGACCATGCATGTATCCGCCTTGACATAGAATCATTGGATTTTTTAAAGCACCGAGGGGGAAAGTTCAATCATAAATATTATCGATTCCATAACATATACATAATCCCAGCGTTAAGACAAGAATTGTGGATGCGCGTTTCTTGGAGGAAAACTCCAAAACTCTAGCCCATTTAACTCATTTTTCAGGCGAGCAATTTCGCTGGACCAATATATTCATGGATATCATATATTAATCATGATCCCATGCTCATGTGTTCGGATCTGTGTATGCCTGAATCCCACACTTTGTTCTGCAAGTCATCATGTGCTATTGTTTGCTGCCTTCCACCAGGTTTCCACATCTTATGCTCCCTTGCTCCACTAGCCGCACTCTCACAATCTTCTGCTGTCTTTCTTTTGTTGCTTCCCTTTTGTTTTACTGTTGCTGGTCTGTTCCAGGATACTTTCATGATCATCTACCTCATCATTTCAATTTCTTTGTCTAATAGACTTTCTCCAGCATCTTCAATAAAACCTGTACTCACAAAACAATTGTTAGAGTAAAACCCATAAGGCTTCAGTGCCTCTTCTGCTGCTATCAATGTTGTCTCAGCTGTCACTATGGATGTTGCACCACATGTTGCTACCTCCCAAACTTCCTATCCCTCTGCAACATTCTTTGGCTCATCATCTGCGTCCATGACATCTTTCTATACTCGTTCACTGTACTGAACCCTTTCATCTACGATCTCCCTCTCATACTTTGGATTCTCCAACCAGTATTCTAACAATGCAATTTCTTTGTAGCATCGTTGAAGCATATCATCATCACCTGCATTCACATATAAACTTTCAATTTCCACAAAATCACTAAGTTTAACAGACTCAACTGTTGCTTCAGTTATCCATGCTACAGAGTGATCCACTTCCTCAACATTCATAAGAACTTCCTCTTGTGCTGTAACAGTTTCACAAGATGGCACATCCTCCTCAACACCTATAATCACATCATAATTGTCAGCTATACAAACACAAGATTTCACATTATCCAGCTAATCTGGATCTGCCCAATAACTCAAGAAATCATCAATGATTTTGTTCTCTATTTCACCAATGGAAACCTCCTCTGCGCCTGAAAACATACACAACTCATCAGTTTTAAAACTGCAAGACTTTTTAGTCTAGATTGCTTTCTTCAACATTTTCCTTTGAACAAATCTGCATGTGGAATCTTCAAATTCCATTCCTGGCTCAAGAACTCTAAGTCCCTTTTTCAACAAGGCAATCAGAATTTACCTCAACCTCCTCTGCAATTGTTGCCAAATCACTCTCCTTCCCTTCAGTGGAAAGAACCATTTTCCTTTCTTATTTTTTTGCTGTTGTAGCCATTCTTTCAGTACCTGTAACTGTGCCTTTATTTCTACAATATTTCTTTTTCTAACTCCTGCAGTCATCTCATCTTTGTGGAATTTATCTAAACCTCTTCCTCCTCTAGAAAAACTCCTTCTGCCTCTAGCAGACTGCTTCTTCATGAGTTTCTCACTCATCATGAGTTGTACTAGCCTCTGCAACAACAATCTCTCTTGCTGCAACTTACCTCACCAGTCCTTCCCTCCAGATCTGGTCTTTTGGTAAGTACTTCGTTCACTGCCTCTGGAACCTGTTAAGCACTCCTATGCTCTCTCTAGGCTATTTCTTCAACTCACCTTCTTCTTCTTCAGGACACTGTAATTGTCCTCCCTATCCAGGCTTCAGCTGAATGTCAGGTTCTGCCACCTTCTCTCCAACCATAAACTTCAATCACAAATTTTCAGTCAAAAATCATCTCACCTCTTTAGATCTTGCATGATCTTGTCTTCGTTCCACTTTAGCAATTCTTCTTCACTTGTGTAGTTTGCATATCAGGTCTGGTCTACCTTTCAATCAAAAATACACTTCAGTTCTTCAACAAAACCTTCTTGCATTCATTAAAAACAAAACAAACATTCTTCAATGAAAACAGAGCCAGGCTCTGATACCACCTGATGCAGGGTTGACCTGCAAAACCCAGGATTTCCTCAGTTCACTTGCGACATACACTTCAGTTGATGCACAATCAAACACTCTAATGGCCAATTCTAAATGTCAGCGCTATATCTAATGGCCAAACCTTCGACGCTATTTTCCCCTTTGAAATCCTTATTAGAACTCGTTTTTATCTTCTGGAACATCATTACGGTGTCCATAGAAATCTAACCTAAGCACAAGTTTTACCTCGGTAATTATCAGCACCTTGTAATTCTTTAATTTTTCCCACAAGCAATGGATTCTTACAATCATTAACATCCTAGAATTCTATACCATCATAACTTCAACAACCAATGACAACTCAGAGCAAGAATACATGCAGTAACTCCAGTCCTACAAGACGTAACTACTGGATAATCCAGTGAAATACCTTACACTGCCTTTCAATGGCTTTATCTTCTCAAACGCCGATACACAAAAACCACAGGCCACAGAACAAGTGTTAAATAGTTATTCACCTCTCACACATGATCTGAGGTTTCGCTCTACCCGAAAACTCACACGAGGAGTCTCCACTTACTCTCAGAACACGAACACGGTTTTTTTTCAGTTAAATGGCATAATAACATGCAGGCACAGTTGACATAGACCGGGCGCACCCATCGCTGCTTTCCGGCCACCACCCGAACAGTTACAAAATATAAATGAAACCCACGCAAATACTCTACCCCCAACGCACATATAACTCTGCCAGAATTAAACACAGTCTGACCGTAGTCAATTATCAATGGTTTGAAGATTGCTTGTGGGCAGAAAAGCGGCTGCCAGAGTTCAATACGTGATGCGTGCCCACACAATTAATAATGCTCAGTCCTATATATACGGAAACCATTCAACGCATATAATATATGATGGTTCACGGCTTCAATAGCAGGAAAAGGGACCATGCTCGTGTTCTGAGAGTAAGTGGAGACTCCTCGTGTGAGTTTTCGAGTAGAGCGAAAGCTCGGATCAGGTGTGAGAGGTGAATAACTATTTAACACTTGTTCTGCGGCCTATGGTTTTTGTGTATCGGCGTTTAAGTAGATAAAGCCATTGAAAGGCAGCGTAAGGTATTTCACTGGATTATCGAGTAGTTACGTCTTGTAGGACTGGAGTTACTGCATGTATTCTTGCTCTGAGCCATCATTGCTTGCTGAAGTTACGATGGTATAGAATTCTACGATGTTAATGATTGTAAGCATCCGCTGGTTGTGGGAAAAATTGAAGAATTGTAAGGCGTTGATAATTACCGAGGTAAAACTTGTGCTTAGGTTAGATTTCTATGGACGCTGTAATGATGTTCCAGAAGATAAAAACGAGTTCTAATACGGATTTCAAAGGGGAAAATGGTGTCGAAGGTTTGGCCATTAGAATTGGCCATTAGATATAGTGCTGACATTTAGAATTGGCCATTAGAGTGTTTGATTGTGCATCAACTGAAGTGTATGTCGCAAGTGAACTGAGGAAATCCTGGGTTTTGCAAGTCAACCCTGCATCAGGTGGTATCAGAGCCTACTTTTTCTAGGAGATAAGTTTTGAGAAGACCTATCCCTTATTTATGTATCCATTATTATGTATAAAAAAAAAGGAGGCAGCTAAAGCTCTTGATCAGAGAGAGGGGTGATGCCAAAAGTATTGTGATAAAATCCCTCTCGGTGTTCTCTGAAAACTCAATGAGATTGATGATGTCTGGTTAATATTGTTAATATGGATGCGCGTAGTCAATAGGTTATTAGGACTGTGTATTAAGTGAATGGTTATCTGTACATTTTTTGAAGCATATTTATGTTATGTTTAAAAGTATTACCTCCATGCAAGCACTGAAAGCAATGCCACAAATGTGTCGAGGGATTGAAAATTGTTTCTCACCACTCAGAGGCACAATGGCACCGTTTAGAATTCCAGTTCTTCTGTTCTAAACATTCCGAGCTTCTTATCGAACTTCTTGGTTGGCTAGTTAGGTTATTAAATAAAATAAGTACAGTAATGGAGCCTTGAACCTGTTAAGGCACCACGAGTCGAACAAAGTGTCAAAAGCCAGGCCCTTGCATGTTTAAGTCGATAGCGGATGTCCACATATATATGGTGGAATTGAAAAAAACAACTGCAGAGAGAATTGAGAGGTGACGCTTCTGAAAAGTAGGGAGAAATTAGACACAGGTGGTTCTTGCAACGTTCCATAGAAAGCGATGTTTCATCGTCATCTCCGAAAAGTCAATCAGAGCCCCATGCATTTCAACATTTATTCAACCTTCCAAACAGGCTCAAGCTTAGTTTTTACAAGTGTGAATGTTGGGTTGACCAAAACCTCGTGGATGTTTATCTTTGACTTTGAATAAACGAAGTAAGCCGAGCTTAACGAATTACATTAAATCTCTATGGATTCTCCTGAAGAGGCCTCAATTCAACATCTGTCACAAATAAATCAACCCTTTGAATGACCAGAATAAATCTTAGGCTTATTGTCTTTTTATGATTGATTACAAGTCACAGCTACATGGCGCCGTGTGAAGTTTTGGTATCAATTTAATACTGCGTGGTGCGTGTATGAATATGCTGGGGTCGAAGGAGCGCAACGATGTTTCAATTTTGGAGAGGCTAGATCTGATGAAGAGACTGTGATGACGAGACTGGTGTCTTCAGGTCCAAGTTCTAACTGCTAGCTTGTCATCAATGGCGCAAAATCAGGAAAGTGTGGGAAAAGACACTCAATCGCATAGGTTTTATGAAGTGTTATATATTGTATAATTTAGATTTTGGAATTGTAAACTTGCCGTGTGTATTGAATTTTAATGGGAAATTGTTTGAGACGAAATTGTGAGTGAATGTTTATAAGCATAGTGTGAAAGATCCTGGGTGTTGCAGGGTGGCCCTGCATCAGGTGGTATCAGAGCCTGGCTCTGTTTTCATTGAAGAATGTTTGTTTTGTTTTTAGTGAATGCAAGAAGGTTTTGTTGAAGAACTAAAGAAGGTTTTGTTGAAGATATGAAATGCAGCATACACAAGTGAACAGGATTGTAGAAGTGGAAAGAAGACAAGATCTTAGACGTGAGATGATTTTTTGAAATTTATGATTAAAGTTTATGGTTACAGAGAAGGTGGTAGTAAACCTGGCATTCAGCTGAAGGCTGGATAGAGAGAAAAATTACAGTGTGAGGTGAGTTGAAGAGATAACCTAGAGAGAGCAGAGGAGTGCTCAAGAGGTTCCAAAGGCAGTGAACCAAGTACTTACCAAAAGACCAGATCTGGAGGGAAGGATTGGTGAGGTAAGTTGCAGCAAGAGAGATTGTTGTTGCAAAGGCTAGTACAATTCATGGTGAGTTAGAAACTCATGAGGAAGCAGTCTGCCAGAGGCAGAGAAAGTTTTTTTAGAGGAAGAAGAGGTTCAGAGAAATGCCACAGAGTTGAGATAACTGCAGGAGTTCGAGAAAGAAAGATTGTAGAAATAAAGGCACAATTACAGGTATTGGAAGAATGGCTGCAAGAGCACGAAAAGCAGAAAGGAAAATGGCTCTTTCCACTGAAGGGAAAGAGAGTGATTTAGCGACAATTGCAGAGGAGGTTGAGGCAAATTCTGATTGCCTTGTTGAAAAAGGGACTTAGAGTTATTGCGTTAGAGATGGAATTTAAAGATTCTACATGCAGATCTGATCAAAGGGAAGTGCTGAAGAAAGCAGTCAAGACTAAAAAGTCTTGCAGTTTTAAAACTGATGAGTTGTGTATGTTTGCAGGTGCAGAGGAGGTTTCCATTGGTGAAACAAAGGAGGAGATTATTGATGATTTCTTTAATTATTGGGAAGATCCAAATGATCTAGATAATGTGAACTCTTGTGGTTGTATAGCTGACAATTGTGATGTGATTACAGGTGTTGAGGAGGATTTGCCATCTTGTGAAACTATTACAGCACAAGAGGAAGTTCTGTGGGATGTTGAAGAAGAGAATCAGTCTAAAGCGCAGATAAGGGAAGTAACAACTGATAATTTATGTATGAATGCAGGTGATGATGATATGCTTCAGCAATGCTACAGAGAAATTGCATTGTTAGAATATTTATTGGAGAATCCATAGTATGACAGGGAGATTACAGAAGAAAGAGTTTAGTGCAGTGAACAAGAGGAAAAAGACATCATGGAAACAGATGGTATGAGAGGAAGACTGGTTGACAATCTTGAAAATTCTTCAGAGGATTCTTTGGAAAGTTTGGATCAACATACTGATGTGCTGACAGTGGAGGAAGATTCAGAACAATGTATTGAAATGTTGGCAAAGGAGTACAAGACACTGAAGCCTTATATTTTTTATTCTAACAATTGTTTTGTGAGTACAAGTTTTATTGAAGATGCTGGAGAAAATATTTTAGAAAGAGAAATTGAAGTGATGAGGCGGATGATGGTGAAAGAATCCCAAAAGAGACCACCAGCAGTGAAACAAAAGAGAAGTAGCAAAAGGAAGACAACAGAAGATTGCGAGAGCATAGACAGTGGAGCAATGCAACATAAAGTATGGAAACCTAGAGAAGAACATCAAAAAGAAGAAGTGCCAAGTGGAAAGTTGCAGCACAAGATATGGGATCCAGGCATACACAGATCCGAACACATGATCAAGGAATCATGATTAATATTAAGGTTGGGTGTATGATGCAGGAGCATCAAGACCCTCTTCATTTGTAAATATGGAATAAAAAGGGGGTGTGATAATTTTAAATATTTTGTTATTTTTAATAAAATAGGAAAATAAAGATAATGTAAATTCTTTTTCTAAATAAAAGAATATGAGAGAATAGTTAGAAAAAAAGGATTGGGATAGAATTCTATGCTTTTTTCAGTTAAAATTAGGATAAAAATAGGGAATAAATATTCAAGCTTTAAATCATCATGTAAAAAAGGAAAAAGCCTACTTTTTCTACGGGATAAGGTCTGGGAAGACCTATCCCTTATTTATGTATCCATTATTATGTATAAAAAAAAGGAGGCAGCTAATGCTCTCAATCAGAGAGAGGGGCGATGCCAAAAGTATTGTGATAAAATCCGTCTCGATGTTCTCTGAAAACTCGATGAGATTGATGATGTCTGGTTAATATTGTTAATATGGATGCGCATCGTCAATAGGTTATTAGGACTGTGTAATAAGCGAATGGTTATCTGTACCTTTTGTGAAGCATCTTTATGTTATGTTTAAAAGTATTACCTCCATGCAAGCGCTGAAAGCAATGCCACAAATGTGTCGAGGGATTGAAAATTGTTTCTCACCGCTCAGAGGCACAATGGCGTCGTTTAGAATTGCAGCTCTTTTGTTCTAAACATTCTGAGCTTCTTATCGAACTTCTTGGCTAGCTAGTTAGGTTATTAAATAAAATAAGTACAGTAATGGAGCCTTGAGCCTGTTAAGGCACCAAGAGTCGAACAGAGTGTCAAAAGCCAGGCCCCTATGTGTTTAGGTCGATAGCGGATGTCCACATATATATGGTGAAATTGAAAAAAACAACTGCAGAAAGAATTAAGAGGAAACACTTCTAAAAAGTAGGGGGAAATTAGACACAGGTGGTTCTTGCAACGTTCCATTGAAAGCGATGTTTCATCATCATCTCCGAAAAGCCAATCAGATCCCCATGAGTTTCAACATTTATTCAACCTTCCAAACAGGGTCAAGCTTAGTTTTTACAAGTGTGAATGTTGAGTCGACCAAAACCTCGTGATTGTTTATCTTGGACTTTGAATAAACGAAGTAAGCCAAGTTGAACGAATTCCATTAAATCTCTGTGGATTCTCCTGAAGAGGCCTCAATTCAACATCTGTCGCAAATAAATCAACCCTTTGAATGACCAAAATAAATCTTAGGCTTATTGTCTTTTTATGATTGATTACAAGTCACAGTTGCATGGCGCCGTGTGAAGTTTTGGTATCAATTTAATACTGCATGGTGCGTGTATGAATATGCTGGGGTCGAAGGAGCACAGCGAGGTTTCAATTTTGGAGAGGTTAGATCTGATGACGAGACTGTGATGACGAGACTGGTGTCTTCAGGTCCAAGTTCTAACTGCTAGCTTGTCATCAATGGCGCAAAATCAGGAAAGTGTGGGCAAATACACTCAATTGCACAGGTTTTATAAAGTGTTATCTATTGTCTAATTTAGATTTTGGAATTGTAAACTTGCCGTGTGTGTTGAAGTTTAATGGGCAATTGTTTGAGATGAAATTGTGAGTGAATGTTTATAAGCATAGTGTGAAAGATCCTAGATGTTGCAGGGTGGCCTTGCATCAAAAACCATAGAAAAGAATTAAATAAATTAATAAAGAAAAAATTAATTATAATAAAGTATATGATAATGTGAAATCATACAAATTGTTAAAACAATTAAAATTAGAAATTTCAGAATAAACATAAAAAAAACAATAGTCATTAATCAATAATTATTAAGTTCAAACACCTAACTTTATTAACATTTATTAAATTTGAAATTAAAATACAAATAGTATCTTAAAAGAATCTCTCTATTATATTCTCCTCACATTTATTTGATGACAAATAATTTATACCAAAAAGAAGGATAAAAGAAAAGTAAATAAAATAAATCTTTTTTGAATTTTAACGTACATAATATTATTAAATCTTAATTTAACATATATGAAATAGTCTTACACAGAATGAAAGTATATTTTATTTCTCGAACATTGTTTACAATGACAATTTAATTGACATAGATTATCACAAATTATTTTTTCTTTCCCCGAATTCCAAAATAATATATATATGTTTTTTAATATAAATTAAAAAAATGTATTTATCTTATTTTACATAATTATTTTCATTTAAAATTTTCATTTAAGAAAATGAAGATAAAATCTAAGAGAAAAAAGATAGAATAACCATTTAATATACATGCTTATTCAATAAATAAACATGCATATTAATAA
>APFE031523685.1:15904-55139 GCA_000404065.3 Pinus taeda | reverse complement strand
AATCATTAATATTAATATTTGGTTAATATTAAGTTCCAAGGGTTAGCTCAATTGGTCCAGTCCTCAATTTTCTTGGATACCCTTAGGGTTAGGCCATGCTAATCGATTCCCAAGATTCCTTTTGGGGTTGATCTGCTGATATTTTCGATGTGTTCTAAAAAAATTTTCTAAATTAATGTTTATTTAAATATTATTATTATTATTTGCACATTAATCTTTTATCGTTTTTTATTATTATTTTTATTTACAAACATTAATATTAATCATTTAATAATAAATATATATATTAATGTTAAAGATAGAAATTTATAGAAAAATATATTCCATATTGTCCTAGTCTAACAATTACGTTTTTTTGCCTTGAAAGTTAATGAAATTCCGGCTATATTTTGAAAAAATCCAGCAGGGATTTTTGTAAATCCAAGTTAAAGTTGTCAAATTTTATAATTTTAGGTATCCTAGAAGTTTTTGATGGTGCTTAATCTATTTTCACCATGAAAAACATGATTCAAACACTGCATCTATAATATTTTTTGAATTTATTTTGCATGGATTCAGCCATTTTTGGCCATCCGGGCAATTCCCCCATCTCAATAGACAACTCCTTTTGTATTTATACATTAACGTGAATATTTTTGAATGTAAATATTTTTATTAAACATTAAGCTTATAACTTTAGGTTTATTTAGGATTAAAATATTTGGTATTTTTATATCACTTGGTTCATGTAGTATTAGGTTATTTTATAATAAGAGGTTTTTAAGATTAAGTTTTTTAACATTAAAACAAATGGTTTAATGTTAATATTTTTATTAAAAATAAAAATTGATATCAATATTAAAAAAATATTAATACAAACATTAACATTAATATTAAACATAGATATTAATATAAACATAAATATAAGTTTATTAACATTAGTGGTGGTGGTGACGACGATGATGATGATGATGATGATGATGATGATGATGATGATGATGATGATGACGATGATGATGATGAAGAACATCCACTAAGACCAGTGTGGCCTATCGGACGTCAAGAAAAGAAAAAGAATCAGTGTGATTCTTCAAAATCTTGCTTTTGTGATCAAAGAGAAGGGAAAGAAGTGTGCTGATATCACTATAGTTGGGTTTGCTTAATAATTCAAGAAGATTGGAAGTGTGGCAAATGTTAGGGAATTGAGAGTGGATGTGAGTAATAGTCAACCAGTCTAAAAGGAAGTTCTTTTCCTCTTCCACCTTCTTAGTATAGTAAATTTGACAGACTCTATCATTCTAGGGAGTCTTGGGAGTAGTTCACTACTTGGTTTCACTTCGAAGCTCATGAGAACTAGTTCTTATCCAAGCGAGGTTCAGTTTTTTCTTAGTGATGGTCAACACAAAGAGACAATTTTGGTTATCAAGGGTGGGGTTGATCACCTCCTTATAGTATCTTAGCTTCCTTTTACCCTCCAGCTCCTTATCCTCCACAACTTGTCCTTAAAATTGGAGGCAATAGTATCTTTGAAACTATCTTTCCTTCCCATAATCATCTCCTCCTTGATTTCCCAATGGTTGAGACAAGACTAGGCATCCTTATGCCACCTGTGCTTGAGGTGAAGGTTGGGATTTTAACTAAAGTTAGAAGCAATTTTTGGGAGCCTCTTGGATTCCATGTTGTAAAGCTTCTTCTTATACATCAGATATCTAAACATAGTTGTACATTGAATGGGGGACAAACTAACTTTGATCAAGAGGATAGGATAGGGAGTATTTCCCTTGATATTTAGGTTGTAGTTTACGAATCATCTCAATATGTCTCCATGACTCTTTGAATATACTGCAACCTCAAACTGCACACTTGTATAAGACAACAGGGGTGACAAGAGTGTTAAAGAGGAACCTCTTTTTACTCCAAATGCAAAGATCATCTGACTTACAATTGTTTTCAAGCTCATAATAAGATTTTTAGCCTCCAATAATCTTTTTCTCGATGTTATAATTCTAATTGAGTTAATGAGGAAAGTCAATACCCAAATATTTAGGAGAAGAAACCTACTCTAAGAAATGGTTATTATAAACGAAACTACCATTGGTGATTTTTTTGGATTTAATGATCATGACTTTAGTCTTGTCGGTATTAAATATCATACCCATCTTAGAGAAGTATAAATGAAGAGTCTTAAGCTGCTTGTGTAGGTCATCATGGATTTTTTTAAGAAGAATGATATCATCAACATAAAGGAGAAGAGTAATGATTATACTGGAAATCTCGATGCCCTTTCATCTAGCACTTCCTAAACACTTGTCTATCTAATCAATGTATATGCCAAAAATGGTAGGGGATAGGAGAAACCCTTGCTTAACTCCAATATTGCATTTAATGTCTTTAGAACACCGTTTGTTGGTCTTAATCTTGGTAATGATAGTCTCATAGAAGCAGATCACAACAATCCTCAATTCAGGAGGAACCACAATCTCTTCAAGTCTCTCCCAAAGATTATCTCAAGAAACAATGTCAAAAGGTTTTCTAAATTTCACGAAATAATAGAAGAGATCGTCTTTACTATTGCGGCATTCCTCTGCAATGGTCCTCATAATGACAATATGGTCGATATTCAAGTGAAATCTCCTAAAACCATCTTTCCCTTTAGCTCTTTTACCCTGGATTTCAAGCTAAAGGCTAATATTATTTTCCAAAATTAGCCCATATAGCTTGGCCATAGGATGTGGCTAATCATAATGCTTTTGTAGTTAGAAGGAACACTTTTGTCCCCATTTTTAATGATAGGCACAATAAGGCTTTATCCAAAGGTGAGGGAAGACATGATTTAAAACCAAATTAAGAAGCTTGTGGAGATGAGGAATGACGACAGATCTTCCCATTTTAAAGATCTCATCTTGGTATCCTTCAATATCCTTAGCTCTCCCATTAGCTAGGTTATTAATCCCAGACTCAACATCTTCCAGAGAAGTTACATTATCCTTAATAGGAGTGTTAAGGTGGTTCCCATAGTGTCCAGAGAGTCATACAATGTCTTAAGATAGTTGTCCCAATTTTCTAATGGGATAGCATGATTATCTTTAGTTTTATGAACAAGCACATTTAGCCAAAAATTTCTAGGCACAACTTTAGAAAGGTGGAGAAGATGCTCTTGTCTTTTATTAATATATGACCTATTCTTTCTCTTGATGATATATATATATATATATATTATATATATATATATTATATATATATATATATTATATATATATATATAATATTATATATATATATATATATATATATATATGATATATATATATTTATATATTTATAGATATAATATATATAATATATATAAATATTCCAAAGCTTAATGGTTTCATTAGGAGTGTCTTTGATCACTTTCCTAGCAATTTTACAGTCTTTGTCATAACAAGGGCTGGAAGTTATATTATTATGCTTAAATACAAACTCTCATTAGATAACATGATAATGGTATTGGAAAGGGTGGTAGTAAAATCGTAATAAATTTTATCAATGTTGCTATTATAAGTCAAGGAACCTAAATCCTTTGCTAAATCCCTTAAGAAAAGGTCGACCTTACTTCTATTGAAGTGAATGTGTCCTTTCATTCACTGGTCTCATGTATGTGGGTGGTATGCATAACAAGATTGAGGGATAAAGATAGAGGTATGTGGTAAGAGTCAGGTTTGAATTTGTTTAAGGACCACTTGTTAATACCATTATAGATGATTAGGTCCTTGGAACTATAAAGTTTGATGAGATTGGTGCGAAATAAGTTCTCGATTATGTATTCACAATTTCTCTTGAAACTATTAGCTAGGTCAATATCTTCATCAAGCGACAAGGGGTCAGGGTTAGAGTTGTTACTTAACATAATAGCTTGGTTAGTAGAAGTTCTAGCATTAAAGTACCCAAGAAAAATGATATTACCATCATTCCTTAGGTTGAATATATCTTTTTCTAAGGTATTTAAAAGCCAATTCTTATCAAAGTTGTTTTTATTATAGGATGTAGAGTTGATAGGAGCGAAATAGCAGATTGTAAGAAAGATCCTATTAGTGTGAGAATTAGGGATATCGATCCAAATGTATTGATTGAAGGGGTCAATTTTATCAATTCGGATGTGAGAGGAAACAATGTTCCTTATATAGCAGGCTATACCACCAAAACCCCTTCGAGAGGATTTCTTATTCCAAGTTGACCAAAGAGTGAAACTGTCATGGTGAGGGACCCTAGATTCGTCATGCTCCCAAGTTTCAACTAAAAGAACGATATCAATATCACTCGAGATCCAACTTAACATAGGACTTTTACACCATGGAAATCCATGGAAATTCTACAAGAGGATCCAAAGTGATGCAAGTCCATATTTATCACTTGTGCTTGAGATTTTATCTCTAATAATAGCTTTCATATTCCTAATGATTGCCCATTTCCCTATCTTTCTTCCCTCGTTTACCTTTATGACTTCTTTGCTAAATTCAACTTAGTCTTCTAGAATGAGATCTTCATTTATAAATATTCCTATTCCTTTTAGCTTGGGGATTTCCTGAGTATATCCAATTTATGTTTATTACAACTAACCTTGACACAGATTAGTCTGTGTTTATGATAAAGTGTCTTTCCTGCCCTTATTGCTTCCATGAGATAAGTTGTTTGAATTTTGGATTTTGTTTTGAATGGTTATTTAATTATTCCTAATTTATATTCATTGTTTTGTTCCTCTATACCAACAATTATAAGGTTTAAGTCTCTTTTGTGGCACTCATGCTCAAGTAAAATTAGTTTATTAATTTCCTATTTTATGGGTTTAATATCTAATTTATTCTGTGTTATTTAGGGATGATTTATTATGTAGTTTTTCTTTTAGTTTTTTAATCTTGCTTTTCATGGTGTCATTTTCTATAACCATTGCTTATTTACTATGTTCTATTTCTTGAATTTTACCTTTCATTCCTCAGAGTTCAGTTTCGAGTGTGATTATTTTAGTTTCTAATGCTTTGTGGTTGTTGTCAAGAATTATAGTTAATTCTAGTTTAAAATAGTTTTCTCTTTCTTCTCTTCATCTTTCTAAAGATTCTATGTACTCATAAAGACTCTCTTGGTTAATTTTACTTGGTCTGCCTTTGTCAGAGGGGGGCATAGAAATATGAGGGGAAGTACTCGTAGTGTAACAAAACAGAAATTAACAAGAGGAGGGTATGTGGGAATGTGTGCACATGTTAGAGTTGTATTGAGTGTCCCAAAAACAATGCGAGGTTGCACTGACTGCACCTAAGTAGTTGTATCCTTGGAAAATAGAGATTTTTCGGAGTTGTCAGAGTTAGGGGTTACTTCTTTGAGCCTATTCTAGAGAAGAAATTCCACCAACTGCTATATTCCTACACTACCTTAACCTGGGACTCTACAATTCAAGTAGGATAAGGATGCCCTAAATAGAGAATTCACAATCTAAAGAGGCACAATAACACCCTTCGCTACTTCGTTGAGCCCCTCACTTTTTCACCTAAACTCTTCACTGCCTCTTTCAAAATGAATTGAGTGATAGAAAATCCATAGAAGCACCATCAAGTGAATAGCCAAACTAGGAAGTGCTATGAATTTCTTCGATTCTCGTGTTCTGTTCGTGGTTTACTTGCAGAAGTAGCTTTGACGGAGACAAAAAAATCAGACACATGCGCCTACTCTTCCTCAAAACTTCTATGATGATATGTTGCCACTAAAAGGGTTAATTCTTGTGAACCGAATGAGTGTTCTATTGTAGGAAAGAAGAGGAAAGTGGCGGCTATGCTACCTCTTCCAGCTACTCCACCACCTACACCAACCACCGTGTATGTGTTGATGAAGAGTGAAGCCTATTCGCCCAATTAATTTGACAGCAATGAGCCACCCCTCTCAAAGAACTTTTGAATCAAGCGATAGTGAAACCATATAAGCACCTTAAGTGTGTCAGACTGATGTGAATTAATAACGAAGATAGAAGCACCATTGAGAAAATAGAAAAACTAGGAAGCCCTGCGAATTTCTTTGATCCTCGTGTTTTGTTTATGGTTTACTTGCATACTATTGTAATAATGTTATCCTTGCTCATTTGGTCTTATACAATGTGTATATGTGAGGTTTCTTGTATATGTAGATGGAAAATTATGTATGTATGTTACTTTTAATTTTATTCAACATTAAATTGTTTTGCTGATATCAAATCTGTTTTTTTCTTTTGAAATGTTAGATGATTTCATTATTTGATTATGGATCCAACTATTCAGAGTTGTCTTCCATTTGAAATTCTTGAAATTATCTTCCTTTCGCTCCCTTTATTGATTGTGATAAAGTCTAGCATTATTTGTGAGCAATGGAAGAATGTTTTGCAAAAACCTTCTTTCTTATTGCGTTGCAAGCATGTACCTAAGAACGAATTTGGATTTATGGTTCCTTTCCTCAATAATGAAGACAATTATTTTTATGTTGAATACCTTAATCAGAATGGGCACATATCTCATTTTCAATTGTGATTCATAGATTTGAGATACAAAGTAGAGTTTACTATTCAACCAATGGTAATTTTATCCTTACTAATAGAATGCCCCCATTCGCACAACTATTTTGTAATGAACACATTTACAAAGGAATTTAAAAATGTAGGTCAAATACAAATTGGAGACTAGGGATTGTTTTCATTGTTGGAAAATGTAAGCAGCAGAAAATATCACTGGGTTGTTCGAAAACATATGTATGATAGAATGTAGTCTCAATTTTATGTTTTCAGTAGTCTTGATAGGATTTGGCAAAGGGATGATCTTCTATTTGGTGGCACTTCATCCCCTATGTATGGAGTGTTTAATAAAAGTAATTTTTTTTAGCTCTATCTAGATAAGGAGTATGAAGATTATCCTCAATATGGGTATATAATCCACTGGTTCGATGTAATAAAAAATGAATGGGTTTTTTTATTTCTTCCAATCATTCACATACAGTGTATGCCATTAGCGATATACATGAATAATTTGATATGACTTCTCAGTGATGGCAACACTTGTGTATGGTAAATTGAAGAATTAGATAATTTCCAATTTTTTCAACCGTGCGTTGAACAACGAGTTGACTATTTTGAGGATGATTGGGGCTTCATATTGAAGTTGTTAGAAGAAATTTCTACAAATGTAAATAGACAATTTCCTAGTTATCTACTATTTTGAATAGTCCATGGTGTGGTTCTTATGTGCAACTTCAGTGAAGTTTCTTTCCTATTATATGACATGATGATTGGCCTATGCTTTCCAAGAGATATTGATAAGTCAACTAATCAACAGATGTCTAAGTTTTGGTATCCAATGTTGTAGGATTGCAATGATTTGATTGCTTAGGAAAATGTTTTTGTAATTTCTCCCCATATGGATTATGTTGATGAGATTCTACTATTAGATATGGATATGTATTCTTAGGCTATTAGTCGTGTTAGGAGTTCTTATAAATATTTTCATTTTATATACTCTCTATGGTTGTGGAAAATATTCCCATTTTTTTTACTTTACATACTTTGGGTCTATATGCTAATACTTTAAAATTATGATTGTATGGATATTTATATGTCTCCCACTAAAATTTTAGGAATATGTGTATGTATCAAATTTTGGATATTTAATCCCAATGCAATTTGCTAGAAAATATTTCATATTGTGTCTCCTTAAGTTTTCTTAATTACATGTAAATGTGTTAGGATGCTATGCACTTTTCCTTGTTTGTATAATTATAATTATTATGAGTTATGTTATACATGTTATTTGTTTGTATTAGTATTCTCTCATTGATTTTCAAACAATATTATATATTTATTTACATTTTAATATTCACATTTATATTTTGATAGTATATAGTTCCAAATATTTAGATATACTTCCAATTCATATAATTCTTATATTATTGTGTTCCAATTATATGGGTTTCCCATTATGATTCTAATATGAAACATGAAGATTTAGCCTTTTTTGTTTTAGCCATTTGGGAAAAGCCTTATACATTTTGATAAATTTATATGGTTGGCAAAAGACCATATATGATTTTCATGTTTTTATATGGTTACCAAAAAAAAGAACTTGTGCCTTTTTCATTCTTCCGTGTTTGTTTGTATTAGATATATGCTAGACCATTAAACTATTAACAATTAAATGGTTTAATGTTAATGTTCATATTGAAAAATAATTGATATAATTTAACAGATATTATACAATACAATTAGATATAAACATAGAATTACTAAACATAAATTATTTTTATTAATATTAATATATTTGATTGTAATATTAGGTTATCAATTGTGAGTTTTTTTGCTTTGTAATAATGTTCTTATCATTAATTTGATTTTATAAATTTGTATATGTGAAGGTTTCTGTATGTGTAGATGGAAAATTATGTATGCATGTTACCTTTAATTTTATTCAACATTAAATTGTTTTGTTCATATCAAATGTGTTTATTTTTTATGTTAGGTGATTTCATTGTTTGATCATGGATCCAACTATTTGGATTTGTCTTCCATTTGAAATTCTTGAAATTGTCTTCATCTCACTCCCTTTATCGGTGGTAATAAATTTTAGCACTATTTGTAAGAAATTGAATAATGTTTTGGAAAATCCTTCTTTCTTATTCCATTGCAAGCGTGTCTCTATGAACTAATTTGGATTTATGGATCCTTTCCTCAATAATGAAGACAATTTTTTTTTTTTTGTTGAATACCTTAATCAGAATGGGAACATACCTCATTTTCATTTGTGATTCATAGATTCAAGATACAGAGTAGAGTTTATTGTTGGATCAATGGTATATTTATCCTTACCGAGAAAACTTCCCCATTCACACAACTATTTTGTAATGAATCCATTTACAAAGGCCTTTAAAAACATAGGACCAATAGGAATTAGAGACTGGGGATTGTTTTTGTTGTTGGAAAATGTAAGCATCAGAAAATATGACTGGGTTCTTCGAAAACAGATGTATGGTAGAATGCATTATAAATTTTATGTTTTCAATAGTGTTGATTGGATTTGGTGAAGGGTTGATCTCCCATTTGGTGGAACTTCACCCCCTAATAATGGAGTGTTTTATAAAAGTAAATTGTTTTGTCTCTATGTCGATAAGGAGTATGAATGTTATCCTTGATATGGGTATACAATCTACTATTTTGATGTAATTAAAAATGAATGGGATTTCACATTTGTTATAATCACTAACAGATGGTGTATGTCATTATAAATATAGAGGAATGAGTTGATATTCCTTCTCAATGACGACTCTACTTGTATGGTCAAATTTAAAGAATCAGATAATTTCCAATTTGATCAATCATGCATTGAACGAACAATTTACTACTTTGAGTATGATTAAGGCTTCATGTGGAAGTTGTTGGAAGAATTTTCTACCTATATAAATAGAAAATGTCTTGGTTATCTTCCATTTCAAATAGTCCATGGTGTGGTTCTTATGTGCAACTGCGGTGAAATTCCTTTCCTATTATATGACATAATCACTATCCTTTGTTTTCCAAAAAATATTGATAATTCAACTAATCAACAGATTTCTAGGTTTTGGTATCCAACGCTACAGGATTGTAATGATTTGATTGTGTATGGAAATGATTTTTCAATTTCTCCCCGTATGGACTCTGTTGACGAGATTCCACCATTAGATATGGATATGGATTCTTAAGTTGTTAGTCTTGTTAGGAGTTCTTATAAATATGTTCATTTTATATACTCTCTATGGTTGTGAAAAAAGTTTCCATATTTTTTACTTTACATACTTTGGGCCTATGTGCTAATACTTAAAAATTACAATTGTATGGATATTTATATATCTCCTGCTAAAATTTCAGGAATATGTTTACGTATCAGATGTTGGCTATTTAATCCCATTGTAATTTGTTGGAAAATATTTCGTATTATATCCCCTTAAGTTCTCGTAATTACATGTAAATGTGTTTGGATTTTATGAGTTTTTCTTTGTTTATATAACTATAATTACTATGAGTTATGGTATACATGTTATTTATATTAGATTTTTCCCATTGATTTTGAAACAATGTTATATCTTTATGTAAATTTAATATTTACATTTATATCTTGATAGTATAGATTTCCAAATATTTAGATATACTTCGATGTCATATAATTATTATAGTATTTTGTTCCAATTGGTTTCCCATTATGATTCTAATATGAAACAGGGAAATTTAGCCTTTTTTGTTTTAGCCATTTGGAAAAAGCCATTTTTATTTTTAGCCATCTGGAAAAAAATCCTTATACATTTTGAGAAGTTTATATGGTTGGAAAAAAACCATATACACTTTTCATGCTTTTATATGGTTGTAAAAAAAAACTTGTGCATTTTTCATTCTTCTATGTTTGATTGTATTAGATATATGCTATGTTCCATGTTTATGGTTCCATAATATATATGTTATTATTCATTTTCGACATGTCATATGAAGGCACAAGAAAGAGTACAAGAAAAAAAAAATTGTCTCCAAGATCATGTGATAGGTCTAATGAAAGTCATCATTTATGGTATCAAAAAAATAAGGACGCAATAAATCAGCATAGTATAGCTACATATCATAGAAGAACAAGTGAGACCGCTCTTCAAAATGTTTTTCTAATTCCTAGTAAGTATCGTACTATGGATGATATCATGGAAATAACATTTCCCATTGACAGTTCATTATCAGAATATGCTCCACGTTAGCATAATTTTGTTGTTTGATGCTCTCTTGAAAATGTTCATAATATTGGGGAAACATCTTGCAATCAGGAAGAATACCATATTGATAATGTGGATGCAAATGTCCACCCTAATCCTTCCGTGTCTACAATTGTATGCTTTAAGCAAGACCAAAGGTTGCGAAACATCCATGGTGGAGGTAATAATGACATTGTATGTGATGATTTGGATGATAGTTTAATTGGCCATTTTTTTGATAATTTGGAACCATTTTCTTGAAACATTGGATCTTCCAATCTCCTTTATCAAAGTAATGTTGTCCCACTTCGAGAATTAGTCATTCTTGATAGAATTTCTCATGGAACAATGGAGGTATGATATTTTGATTTTTGCTGCAATAGTGGTTATTTTATTACATTCCTCTATTAACAAACTTTTTTTTTACCAAAATTATAAGGTATTTTCTTTTATTGGAATATGATACAACTCATTTTAATAGAGGTCTAGAAATTAACTCCCAAGTGTTCCCTCTACTAATCTGAGAAGTGAAGATGAAGCATGTCACAACCTTTCTTTGTATTCTCCTCGAAGATTAAATTGATAAAGTAATGTAACTGTTAAATGTATTTGATTTTTTTTTTTTTTGTAGTTGGTTGGACATTGAATTTTATTGTATATTTTATTTTCATCACACACGATACAACTCATTTCAATAGTGACATATAAATTAATTTCATAGATGTTCCATCTACTGATCTTATAAGTAAAGAGGAATCAACTCATATCATTCATCAATGTCGCCAAAAAATGTACATGTTGAATGCATTTGATATTTTTCTCATTTTTTCATTTCTAGTTAGTTGGAAATTGTATTTTATAACCTTTTATGGAAAAAATGCGATTTCATCTGATCACGTTGGAGAAATGTAATCCAAAACATCAAATTGTCAAACTAATGTAAAAGTTCCATGTATTTGATTTGTTTTCCATTTTTGAATATTTATTGGTTCGAAATTTAGTTTTATAATGTATTTTATTTTGTTGAAAAAGAAACAACTCATTTTAATAGAGGCATAAAAACTAACTCCCCAAATGTTCCATCCAATGATGTTAGAAGTGAAGAAAAACCGTCTCATAAACTTCATCCACATCACTAAACAAATATAATTTTTGAATGCATTTGATTTTTTTCATTTTTTCATTTATAATTAGTTTGGAATGAAATTTAAAATATTTTATAAAAAAATAGGCCCTTTCATCCTCTCAGGTTCGAGAAATGCAGACCACAAATTTGGAAATGCCTTGTCATAGATCCATTCCAAATGTTTCAAATTTGGGAAGGGAATCTCATGTTGCTGAAGATGAAGTACATTTTAGAATAAATTTTACTCTTCCAAATTGTTCTCAACATGGTTCGACTGATAGCTATCATATTCATTTTGAGGAGAACATGATTTCAGCGCATAAAATATTTCGAGAAAAGATAGATAGCTTTCAATTGTCCAAATCTTGCCAAGAATCATATCTAGAAATCCAGGTTCTGAGAGATTGTGAAGGACCTATTTGCAGTTGATGTAAGATATTGAATTTATAATTGTGAGGAGACATGTTTCTCAGTCTAAATATTATGAATGTTATGTCAAAATATCTCAAGTGATGGCTACATTGATTTTCAAAATCCAACATAATCAATATTATCGAGATGTTGTAATTGACTATGATTCAATGAATGCTCTTCTCGAAATATCAACATATGTCTTCTCGAGGCTTAAATTTGTTGATTATGATATTAAAGAATCTAAGATAAATGCGAATAATAATGAAGGGTTTCCTGCTGAGTGTTTTCCCTCTCATTCTTTTTTCTTTTGTTTCTCGCCTACCAAATAAATGAAGAGAAGTGGAAGAAACTAGAGAATTTCTTGATAATGTTGATTCTTCACATGTTCAAGATATGGATTGGCCCAATATTGGAACCTCTCTAGTGAATGAATATAATACATAGGGGTTATTAGATATGGAATTCCCAACATTGTTCCCAACGTGGGGTTATAAAGGTGTTGCAACCACGTATTTGTAGTGTTGAACTTCATGAGTATGCGTTGCATCTTCTTAGTTACTATGATAAGATATTTGGAATCCATCCTCACTTTCGATATTACCTATTGAACATGATAAAGCGACATCAGAGTCAAGCAACTGCTACAATTGTTGTAAAGAAACATTTGCATGATAACTCACCTACAACAATTGAAGAGTGGCATCACTAACTTTATGATTTAACAAATAATAAGTTGGTTAAGAATCTTATACGGTTTGGTTCTTCTCTAAGAGAAACGAGAGCCTACTGGATTAAGTGTCCAGCTAAATTTACTGACATGATTACTATGTTAGGATTTCCATCTTTATTTTTTACTTTTAGTGCAACAACACAAAGTGGCCAGAGTTGCATAACCTCATGCTCATACATTCATATTCTCATTATTTAAATGAGCATCATGTGAAAATTGAAAACGTTACCCAGTACCCTAATATTATTTCCATACTTATGCACCATAGACTCAATATATTTCGAGAGGAGGTTATCCAAAAATATCTTAAATCTAAAGACTTCTCATAAATATTTTTGTTCTTTAATTTATTTTCTATACTTTGTCAATTGTTTATTATGATTCTATTTATATTGTTTGTAGTAACTATATCTTCATTTTCTTCAAATATGAGTGGAAACATAAAGGTTCAACACATATCCATGGTTTCGTATGCTTGCAAGGTGCTCCTGACATGGAAAAAATTGATTGGTGAAATGCTCTTGATGTACACCATGCAAAGAGATTCTTTGACAAGTATGTAATTGCATCGAATCTGCGTGACATACATCATCACAAAATAATGGTTCCATAAAACATCAATGATGACCATTTCCTATTTAATATTGTTCAAATTTTCTCTTGCAATCCTCAGAATGATTATGAATAATTGTTAAACCATGTCCAAAGGCACACAAAGTGTAGTGTAAATTCTTGTTTGTGGAAAAAGGTCACTATTCTCACATGTCGATACAATGCTCCATGGGATCTTTATGATCAATCAATATTGTTCATATATGATCAAGGAAGGAAAATATATGTGCCAACAAGAAATTATGATAGGCTCAATGTACATATCATTTACCTTCTAACAATGTGGCATGAAAATGTTGATTACCAACCAATTCTTTCTCTGTATGTTGTCTTGAAATATATTACTAATTATGCACGAAAAGCAGAAAAAAGGTCTGAAAGTTATCATCATATGTTAACTAGAATTTCAAATTTTATGGGTTCTAGGGATCATGATTTATGTGCATAAAAAATGTTTCTTACAAAAGCGATTGTTAATTGTGACATTGGACCACAAGAAATGTACCATATGTTTCTTAATTTACCTCTTGTTGTTTGTAGTCAGTTTTGTTTTCCTTAAATATTGGAAGAAAGGTTTCCAGGAAAATATGAGGGGATGGCCTGCAATGTTCATCTAAGAATATTTTTGTTCAACATTATCAAAATATACCTTTTTTACCTTGAACATCTATCTTTGATAGAAACAACAAGATCTTTGACATTTGATAGCAAGTGTAAACAAGATCCATGAAATCCTCGAGATGCTCATGCTATTGTTTGAGTTTGTCCATGGTTTTATTATATTCTTAGTGAGGCTTCAAACGAGTTTGAAACCTTTTTCTAGACATAATTGCTCTTGTACAAGCCATTTCATGCCATTCTTGTAGAAATTGGACTTTCAGATGAAATTATTATTAAGAATTGGAAGAATTTCTGATATTGAGCATGTCATGTTGATTGAAATCCATCAATTGTCGAAAATATTGAAGATGGCGAAGATGGTGATTTTTCTAACCAAGAAATGAATCTTGAAGATGATTTTCAATAATGGCAGATTTTCTCTCGCTTCATTCCACCAAACGATGTGATTATTTCTAATATTCATAGCCTTGGTTGAAGGGACTCTAATATATTCTCTGACTAGAAATGTACAATTATTTATGATGATGTTGCTTAAGAATCTATTAATTTTATAAGGAATGGAAAATCAAGGGATGATATTTTTTACCTTTCAAATAGAACATTTTCATCTCCAGATTCATTGGAAATAAAACAACGACTTGTGTTTGAAATCATTTTAAGGGACTTTTCTAAATACAAGAGTCATGAAGCTCTTCTCATAATTGTTCAAGGCATTTCAAGAACTGGTAAGTCTTTCCTTATCCATTTTATTTTTGAAGCTCCTTCTATGTTTTCAAGTAATGGAATAAGTCCTTTACTTCTTCTTGCCCCAATAAGAATAGCCACTTTTAATATACGTGCAGAAACAATACAATCAGCTCTAAAAATTCTAATTAAAGATATGCAACCACTACAAGGTCAATTAGTAGCAATATTCCAAGAAGAAATTAGGTATATTCAATATCTATTGTTTGATGAAATGAGATTTCTAGGATCAAGGTTATTAATGCAAATAGATGCTTGATTACAAGAAGAATTTCCAGAGAAAATGAATTGTCCTTTTGGTGGTAGATCCATCATCCTTTTGGGTGACCTTGGCTAGCTACCTGCTATGAGAGATAAGCCTTTGTATGTATGTAATACAATAGGGAAAGCCTGGAAAAAAATCAAAATTGTTGTCACTCTTGACATAATCCTTCACCAGCAAGGGAATAATGAGAAACAATATTATTTTTGTAGTGTCTTAAATAACATAAGAAATGTGGAACCTATTATTGAAGATTTGTATTTCTTATGTCATGAACTAATATGAGGTTGCATCCTAGAGAAAGGGATTTATTTAATGTAGTAGTTCACATGTTTCCAAAAAATAATTTGGTCTCCTTTCATAATAGGCAAATGTTAAAATGATTAAATTTTCCAATTACACGATGTATTGTTTAGAATTCAGGGTGGTCATAAATCATTGGTGATTATGATGATCAATTGGACTATGAAGTTTTGTTGTCTTGTGGTCAACATGTTATGTTGACATGTAATTTTTGGGTTGAAACTGCCTTGGTGAATGGTTCACTTGGTTATGTGAAGGATATAATTTATGCACCAACCTCTAAGCCACCTGAGCTTCCAATGTTCACAATTGTTTTTTTTATAACTATGTTGGTGTTCCATTTGATGCAAGAAATCGAAACATTGTACCTATCACACCAGTGATAAGAGGAAATAAAAAACAAATTCCTTCGAAGATGGCATTGGCTTTTACAATCCACAAGTCATAGTGATTTAATTTAGAATGGGCATCAATTGATATCTAGAATAAAGAGCAACAAGGCCTAACCTTCACAGTCATATCAAGTGTGAAATCAATAGGTGACTTATGTATTGCACCACTTTTCTCTTCTTAGTGTTATGCCAAGATGAAAGATAGTGCATATGCTACAATTAGGAAGAACGAAGAGAGGGGATTGAATTCCACATCACTATGACATAAAACTAATAATATTGTGACCTATTTATGGAATTCTTTTTTGATTTCTTTTATTGTCTTCTTTATTTAATTTTAATATAATAATGGTTTATCATATATTAATGAGATTAATACATTCATTATATTCATAGTAATATTTGAGAAACTTGTTTACATCGTTTTTCATGTCATTCATTTTAATTTGTTTTTTAAAGTGGTTATTGTTCTTTTGCTTACAATGAACCATTCAAAAATAAACAACTAGTTATATGAAACAATCATTAAAAAACATTTTTATAACTGGTTCTTATTGATATTAATATTATGAATTCATATTATATCATGAAATACAAAATTATGGGCTAAATGCTATTAATATTAATACTTACCAATGATATGCAATATTAATGAATTTTTTCAACCATATCGAAAATTACCAATATTAATATTGGTAGTTAGTATGTTTATTAATTAATATTGATATTGATATCAATATTGGATGTAGATGCATACAACAATTGACAAGACAATAGAGGGACGGGTAAGCAAGTTGCACCGCCACAAAGCTACCCGTAAGCTCGCGCAGATAACAGTTAATCCATCTTACATTGAGTGTAATTGCCATTCAATATGGCACTCAAACCAATTCAACAGTGTCATCCTGCCTCAGCTCTGCACCATGGAGGCCTCAGGTAAAAATTTGCCCACCTCCTCTGTTTTAGCTCCTCTTCCTTTGAACTACAATTTCCCTCTAGAAGTTGTGCAGCCTAGCATATGCATTGCAATAGGCAGGGGTTGCAATATCCTGTGCTAAATTGATTTTGGAATGAGCATCCATCACTCTCACAACCTACTCTACAATTTTATTCTCACCTCCAAGCCCACTTAGTAGACCTCATTCAGGCAAGCCCCTCCTCCCCAAAGCATCATGTTGAGACTATGCTAGAGAATGCACAACCAAAGAGGTAGAAACAGAGGGAGAGTGCATCGCTCCTTGGCTTCCCCAATATCTGATTCTTCTTCCCCTTTGTCATCTCCCATCTCAGGCCAATATCCTGATATGCACAGTGGCAGAAGCCATAGAGGCCGCAATCAAGTTGTTCGTCCCCTATCCCCACATTCCCATCCTTTTGCCACAACTTCCCCTTCTAGTTCATAGCCAACTCCTCATTCAACCCAATTCACATACCAAAAAACTCTGAATTGACCCATTATCAAGGTGACCATCACAATTTTGTTTTAGGAGGAGCCCTCCAATGATGGAAGTCCTCCCACTTAAGCAACAAAGAACAGGGATACTACACAAGGCGAGGTAGATATAGCTCAAGGTGAGCCTTCTACTGTAGAGTATATTCAAGCACATCAAACATAGGAATACATAGGTCAGATGTAGAAAGATGAGGAGGACATCGACGAATACAAATGTTTCATCATCAGAGAGCAACCGACCACAACATATGACAATTAGCACTACATGCGTCATCAAGCTCCAAGCTCCACACGTCATCAAGTTCCACACAACATATGGTTCCAGGTTCCATGTTTTATTTTGATTTTTTAAAGAGAACAATTAATTTTGAAAATGCTTTCATGCAAACATCGTCAAATGTTTATATGCTAGTTTCCCCTGCGAGGGTAGAAAACTTATTATGGCTTGGACTGATTTCCCATCTCTGGTCAATCCTCATTTTGTTTGTACTGCAATATGCCGTGAACTTTGGCTAGGAACTACAAAGGCCAGAGCCTCCTTATATTATTTTGTTAAAGTAATATATTTTAGACTTACTTAGAAAAAAAATATTGATATTAATATTAATGATGTTTAATATTAATATTAAACAAATATTGTGTCTATACATTAAAATGATCATTAGCATTAAACATTGATGTAATTATTTTGATTGAAGATTAGGTTTAATTAATTTAGCTTTATTTAGGATCACTGACATCACGTTTATATTTGTAGATATTTTTATATCATTTGGTTCATGTAGCATTAGGTTATTTTATAGCATAAGGTTTATAAGATTATGTTTTTTAATATTAATAAAAATGATTTAATGTTAATATCTATATCGAACAAAAACATTCATATTAATAGTAAACTAAAATATTGATATAAACATTAACATTAGTTTAAATACAAATATCAGGTTACTAACTTTAATAATATTTGGTTTTAAACATTAATTTTACAAAATTGTGAATTTTTGTTGACTACTGTAATAAGGGTCATATCTTTCATTCCATTTTATCACTCATTTCCTATGTACAATATGTATTGCTAATGACGTTTATATTTTTAGAATTTTTGTATGTCATTTCATTCATGTAGCATTAGATTATTTTATAGCATGAGGTTTATAAGATTAAGTTTTTTAAAATTAATAAAAATGGGGTGTTATGTTTGATGTATAAATATTTGTATATTTGTATGTTTAGGTGTTTTTTCGTGTGTGTATTAATTTTGATTTTGTCATATTGTCTTTCAAATGCATATATGAAAAATAATGATGTCATCTTCTATGCCAAAGCGGTGCAGAATATTGCTGGAGAGATAAGTTTTCTTTCGTGTCTGTGAAACAAATTTGATAGGAAAAATGAGTTCCATCTTGCTTTTATTGATGAGCATCTTCATGTACTAGATGAAATGAAAAAATATGTAAAATACTTGTTGCATGTGCACCAGAGAGAGGTTGGGAGGAAAACAAGAAGGGATTGGTTAAAAAGAGTTAAGTATTGTAATCACTATCTTGTTGACTTAAATTGGTCGTGCTTTTCTCATCAGTCTAGTTGTGTTTTGGAAAAGGCTATTTGATAAATGAATTTTGATGGAGTGTTTCAAGTTCAATTTTGTAGTGGAATTATTTGATGTAAAGAAAAAAAAAATGTACGTTACCTTCAATGTTCTTTCTCTCGTTACCATTTTGGTGAATTAAATTTTTTTTTTCTCATTGTTGCTGTTGTCTAGAAAAATGTATATCTCTGGTCTTATAATGTCCTATCATGTTGTTATTATTTAAATCCAATGTGTGAAATTTATATGTGTTTCTTTCATTTCCTGTTTTGACTTTGTGTACTCTCAAAATATATATTCCTCAATTTTTTGCATTTATGTTCCTTTGCTCCAATGGAAGTGTTACGATTTTATTTTTTTCTCTTGCATTTGTAATTGTTTTGGTTTTTCTGTATGGTTCTCTTTTCCTTGTTGATGTCTTTCATAAATGAAAATATTATTTTTGGGCCTTCATGTTCTTGCTATTTATATCAATATTCTTGAGATTTATAATATTAATATATTCATGTATTAATATTAATGTATTTATGCTTTAAAATTTATTATTTTCTTTATAATGTATTTATATAAATGTGTTCATTATTAACCGTGTTGATGGTTTATCATGTTTTAATGGTTTATAGGGTATTATTATTAATGTATTCATATTAATTTTTTGTATTGATGTCTTAATGGATTACAATGTGGTTCTTATATTGATTGTGGTTTATGTTTATTATGATTGTTTTGTATTATTCCCTTATTTACATTTGTAATATTGATGCTAGGGATTTAGGGCTTAATGGGTTTAAAATATTTAATATAACATATATTCTCTTATTTTCAAAACCAATCATCCTGAGCCTTGTTGAACATTGTTTTATAACAAAGGTTGTCTTGATATGAAAACCATAATCAACCATGGTGAATCATGGTAAACCACTGTCAAACGTCGCATTGTAACAAAGATTGTCTCGATATGAAAATCAACGATGGTTAAGCATGGTCAATGATGTTTATTTTTCGATTTATTATATTTATATTATGTTTTAAACAACTTAAATTTATAATATTAATGCATTAGGGTTAATAGTATTCCCTTGGGTTTATAATCTCTTGGGTTTTTAGTTTTCATCCATTGGGTTTATTACCACCTTGGGTTTATAATATCAATCCCTTATGTTTGTTGATCCAAGTGTTCATATTCCTGAGGTTTATAATATTAATCCTTAGATGCAATATAAATCCCTTATGTTTATAATGATTATCAACTCTTAGGCTTATAAATTGCTTGGATTTAAAATGATGGGTGCAATATCAATTTCTTGTGTTTATTTATTCAAGGGTTCATTTTCCTAGGGTATAATATTATTCATAGGGCCTATAATATTAATCCAACCATTTGAAATGAGTCTGATGTGTTTACAGTCTTGTTCAATCATGGTCAACCATGGTCCAATCTCACATTGTGAAAAAAATTGTCTCAATATGACAATCAACTATTGTGAACCATGGTTAAATGTCAGATTGTGACAAACATTGTTTCAATATAAATATGAACCATGGTCCAGTGTCACATTATCACAAAGATTGTTTCAATATGAAAATAAATTGTGGTCAACCATTGTCAACAACCATCGACCATGGTCAATCATGGTTTACCATGGTCAAATGTAACATTGTGACAACGATTATATCAATATGAAAATCAACCATGGCCAAATATGGTCATCCTTGGTTCAACATCACATTGTGACAAAGATTGTCTCAATGTTTAAAACAACCATGGACAACCATGTTTACTTCACGGTTTATAGTAATTATCTGAGGGTCTATATATTTGGGGTTTATAATATCCATCACTTAGGTTTATTATTCCCTTGGGTTTATAAACCCTAGGCTTTTTAGTATTAATCAATTGGGTTTATTATTTCCTTTGGTTTGTAATACCAACCAATTGGGTTTGTTGATCTAAGGGTTCATATTTCTACGAGACAAATTATTAATCATAATAGTCGCTTGGGTTTATTAATCATTTGTATTTATAATATTGATGTGTTGGGTTTATAATATTAAAAATTTCTTGGGTTTATTGATCCTTTGTGTTTATAATACTAATAACTCCCTCGGTTTGTTTATCATTTTGGTTTTTAACATTAATCCCCTAAATTTTCTAATTCTTGGGGTTGGTAATATCAAACCCTTGTGTTTATTAAATCTTAATATTAAGGGTTAAATATTAGTCCTAAGGTTTAATATTAATCCCTTAGGTTTATAATGTCCATCCCTTTGGTTTATTAACATGTTAGGTTTATAATATTAACAAACCCTAGGGTTTATTGATCCCTTGGATTTATAATGTTAATAATCATATGGGTTTATCAATCCTTTGGGTTTAAAATATTAATTGCTAGCATTTATTAATCCCTTCTATTTTTAATATTGATCCTTTGTGGTTTTTGATCCCTTAGGTTTATAACATTTTTCCCTCGGGTTTACTAATTCCTTGGGTTTATAATATTAAATGTTTGGGTTTATTTTCTCTTTAAATTTATAATATTATAATATTAATTTGGTTAAATTTATTCCTTGGGTTTATTAATAAATTGTTTTTATAACATCAATGTCTTGGGTTTATTTGTCCCTTGCATTTATAATATTAATAATCCCTTTGGCTTATAATAACAATAAACCCCTAGGTTTAGTAAACCCAAATATTAAGGGTTAATTATTAGTCCTAGGGTTTAATATCAATCCCTTACTTTCTAATTCTTTGGGTTGGTATTATTAATCCCTTGGGTTTTTAATATTAATAATCCATTGGGTTTGTTAGAGTCTAATATTAAGGGTTAAATATTAGTACTAGGGTTTAATATTAATCTGTTAGGTTTATAATGTTTGTCCCTTTAGTTTATTAATTTGTTGGGTTTATAATATTAACAATACCTAAGGTTTATTAATCGCTTCGATTTATAATATTAATAATAATGTGATTTTACCAATCATTTGTGTTTATAATATTAACTCTTAGGCTTTATTAATCTCTCATGTTTTTAATATTAATCCCCTCGTCATGTTGATCGCTTAGGTTTTTAATATTTATCCCTTGGGTTTATAATATTAAACCCTTGGGTTTATTAGTTCATTTGTTTTATAATATTAATAATACCTTGAGTTTAAAATCTTAATTCTTAGGGTTTATTAATCTCTTGGGTTTTTATATTAGTTTGTTGGATTTATTGATTGCTCAAGTTTTTTAATCGCTTGGGTTTATTAATCCTTTGTATTTATAAAATTAATTTTTTGGGTTTATAACGTTAATCCCTTGATGCTTCTAATTCTTTGGGTTCGTAATATTAATCTCTTGGGTTTATTAAACCACAGTATTAAGGGTTAAATATTAGCCATAAGGTTTAATATTAATCCGTTATGCTTATAATGTCTATCCCTTCAATTATTAACTTGTTGGGCTTATAATATTAACAACCCGTAGGGTTTATCGATCACTTGGGTTTATAATATTAATACTCATGTGGGTTTAACAATCCATTGCATCTCAAATATTAATTCCTAGGCTTTATTAATCCCTTATGTTTTTAATATCGATCCCTTGTGTTTTTTATCCCTTATGTTTATAATATTTTTTCGTTGGGTTTACATTATTAAATTGTTGGGTTTATCTATTCTTCAAGTTTATAATATTAATATTTCCTTTGGTTTATCATTTAATCCCTTGGATTTATTAATCCTTTGAGTTTAAAATATCAATTCCTAGTGTTCATTATTCCTTTGGGTTTTTAATATTACTTTGTTGGGTTTATTGATTCCTTGGATTTGTTAATTTCTTAGGTTTATTAATCATTTTTTTTATAATATTAATTACTTGGGTTTATTGATCCCTTGTATCCCTAGGGTTTATTAAGCCCCAATAAGGGTTAAGTATTAGTCCTAAGGTTTAATATTAATACCTTGCTTTCTAATTCTTTGGGTTGGTAATATTAATCACTTGGGTTTTTAATATTAGTAATCGGTTGGCTTTATTAGACCGTAATATTAAGGGTTAAATATTAGTCATAGGGTTTAATATTGATATGTTAGGTTCATAATGTTTATCCCTTTAGTTTATTTATTCGTTGTGTTTATAATATTAAAAATCCATAAGGTTTATTGACTGTGTGGGTTTATAATATTAATAATCATGTGAGTTTATCAATCTTTTCTTTTTATAATATTAATTCTTAGGCTTTATTAATCTATTGTGTTTTTAATATTGATCCCTTGGGTTGTTGATCCCTTACGTTTTTAATATTTATCCCTTGGGTTTTTTATATTAGTTTGTTGGGTTTATTAATCACTTGGGTTTATTAATCCTTTGTATTCATAATATTAATCTATTGGTTTATAATATTAATAATCCCCTCGGTTTATTGATGCTTTGTCTTTATAATATTAATAATTCCATAGGTTTGTTGATCCTTTAGGTTTCTAAGATTGATCCCTTAAGTTTTCCAAATATTTTGGTTGGTAATATTAATTATTTGGGTTTAAAATATTAATAATCCCCTGGGTTTATTAAATCCCAATATGAAGGTTCAAATATTAGTCCTATAGTTTAATATTAATCCCTAAGTTTTATAATGTATATCCCTTTAGTTTATTAAATTGTGTTGGACACCTAATCCTAAATGGGTTAGTGTGGAAGCCGAACATAATAAGTAGTCCAAGGGACCTTGGGATGTGAATCCCAACGGTCACCATATTGTACTATAAATGTACATCTATTGTTAATAAAATTGCAATGCAAGCTTTATCTTTCCTATTTGTTCTCGCTGTCCATGCCTATTTAACATGGTATCAGAGCGGGTGATTGCTGGCCTTGCTCATATTTGAGCCACTTGTCTTGTTTTGTGGCCTTTCTACATGTTAGTCCTGACATTTTTGTTCCATGTCAGAAGTGTTTCCTCAGTTTAATTCCCTAGAATTCTGCACTAAAAGGAATTCCCCTTGAAGAGTGATTGGTCGAATATCTGCGCACTGACTTGTAAACAAACGTTTTATATGCCCACTGTATTTGCAACAGTTTATCTGAATTTTACTGGAATCTCCTCAACGTTGTTCTCGGTAGTTTCATATTGATTTTGTGGCATCTTTTATGACAATTTTTCTCTTTCTACTGCATGTAAGAACTTGAGCATTTTACTCTTCATTGTGCACCTACTCTAATGCTCTGAAATTTACCTGGAAACCTTAGCGCCCCTCAGAATTGTATTTTTAGTATGCTGCTCCTTTGCATGCGCTGCTTTGCCCTGTCAGATAACACCGTTCAGCGTTAGGTCTCTTGCCGATCTCCAGTTCCACTGATTCCATTCTTCGACGCCTGCATACAGCCGTTTTATTCATCCAGGGTTTTGGGCCCACAAGAGCTCTGATACAAGAGGAGATGAGGGCAAATATGCACCTCGATTATGCCTCTTTTAAGCTCTCCCCTAAGCGTACAACGTGCATTTGAAATTTCTGCTAAATATTCATATAAATTCTCTTTTGTGAATGTTTACTGTTCTATTTTGGATTTGTGAGGTGATTGTTGAAATTCAGACAAGATAGATGTATTTAATCATGAAAAACTGAAGATTTGGATTCGGTGGTGAGGTATTTATCCATTAGAGTAGTTTGAGAGATTTTCTATTTTTGGAATTCAATGACTCCATGTCAGGTTTGAACTTGTGACAGTAGGTGCAAGTTGTTTGTTTCTAGTAGTGGTGAAATGGAGTAGATCACATCGGGGCTTCCGAAGCTCAAAAAAAAAAGAACAGTAAACATATTCAGCTTATCTGAGGATCTGTTAGTCAAATAAAATGGGCTAATGAAATCAAAGTAGGATAAATATGAAATTGTGCATATGGGATTCATAGATTATATCAGCAGGTGTTTCAAAAAGGGTCAAAGTATTTATATATTCAAGTCTTGTCTCGTGGAATAAAATAGCAGAAAGTTGGAAGTATGAAATAATGTTTAATGAGTTCTCCAAAACGATAAATTCATGGAGCATGGAGGTAAATCCATGTCTGTAATTCCAAAGCAGATTTTGCTTGTAAGCAACGCCATTGTAGTTGTTTATGATTAGCCCAGGCAGAGAAAGGATCCGGCGGATTTCACTGCAAATAGACGAGTCGGGTCTAAAACTCAACTCGTGAATGTTATCATCACTATTGAGGTGCGATCGCAGACATTGCTCAGGCTACTGTATAATTTAGATGCACTAGACCTCCACAAAGATGCGGCCAATGAACTGTTTGATCAGATAGACAGTGAAACTCTTCGAAGCCATCTCGAAAATGAGAACCTGGAATTAGACCGAAATTACATTCGAGAGATTATAAGGTATCTTTCATTCGAGAAATTATAAGGCGTCGTTCATTTGAGCCCAGCGTCTTTGTCTGATTGTAACATTATGAGAAAGATATATGTCTATATAGGACACAGTAAAAAATAGGGTCTTTAGAACAAGTTTGTATTTCTCTGCAACCTGAACAAGTCAGTCTATCAATATTCCCCGCATGCTAGTACTTATTTCTTGCTGAACTACATCCATGTAGTCCGTTGATGGCATTCTCTTCTTCTCAATTTTGTGAAAATGGTCATAATACAGACATATGAGGATCTCTGTTATCTGCGTTAATTTCAACAATCTTAGATCCTTGCACCCTGCTACGACTGGAATCCTTTCTTCAAAGAGGTGGACTTACAATGGCTTCGAATGATGCTTTGAGATGTACAGGTTCTGCAAGGTTTTCTTCTCCAAGGAAGCAATATCTGAAGTGCTACTGTCTGTGACTAGAGCTTCTGTAGTAATTGAAGTTGTACTAACTGAAGTTGTAGTTGAAATCTTTTTTGCTAGAGATAAAGTATTGTTGTCTGGAATAGATGATTTTGTAGTGCCCTTTTCAATTTCCAAGTCTCTTGTACCATTGGGTGCCACTCTAGCCCTGGCCTTTGAAGATTTTGGTTGGTTAACAAATCCTTGGCTGTAGGGAATACCATGCTTAAATTGGGCGGAGGCCTGATTTGTCAAATTGGAAAGAGGAACACGTCTTCTAGATTGCTGAACAGGCAGAACAGTGTGACTTTGCGATCTGACATTGAGAGAGGCTCTCTTCGGATGTGCATCGTCCTTCTTTAGAATCTCTGCCTTCGTCCACGATACCCTGGTTGCTGCAACTAAGGGATTTTCACAAGATTTTAATCTTTGACTTTTCTCTTGGTCTAAATTTCCAGCGATAAAGAAAAGATTCTTGACATAAGTATTGTGAGTGGATGCTGCTTATTCATTTGTTCATAGTTATGACTAGTTTTTAAAAGGTGTAATTTTGACAATGGAGAATATGGTTAAAATTACTGAAGTATTAGAATTCTTGAAAACTTTGATGCATTCTACTGATCATGATACATTAAAAGTCGGCAAAGTTTCTCTCATAGACATTCAAGTCTGCCTACAAAATGCACAAGAGAAAATTGATTTTTTGCAGCTTGAAACTCAGCTACAGCAAGAAGAACTACATCAATGGAGTCATCATTCTGAACCTGTTTCTGTTTAGAAGATTGAAACAGACTCCCATAAACAGCAAGTCAATAATGTTCCTGTTCATTCAAATAAAGCAGTTATTGTACATGCAAATGCAGAAACTCAGTCTGCACTTCCCAAGCCCATCATCAGACCTTGGGAACAGCTTGTCCACAACAAGCACAGAACCGGTCTTGGATATGACAAGGACTTGTCCTTTCATATTCTAGACTACGCCAAACCCATTCAATTTCAGAGTGCTGGATTCATTAATGACAGTTCACCTGCTCCTCATGATACCTCAGCGTCAGCTGTTCCAGACTCTGCTCCTCTTCCACAACAGCAACAACAACAACAGATCGTGAAATGCCAACACTGTGATCGAGTTGGCCATCTGAAAGATCACTGTTTTGATCTTCATCCATGTAAGCACTGTCATAAAACTAGCCATTTTTCAAACAGATGCTTCAGAAACAAACACCCTGCAAGAACAAAGATTCATCTTGGATGGATCGCTTCTTGGCAATGGGCATCAACAGCCAAGAAAGGATATTTCAAACACATGTCAGAACTTGTTCCAGAATATTGAACAGTCTTGCAGTTGAGTTTTCTCCATTTTCTCACCTTATATCTGACAGGGGGGGAAATGATGGTCATCTACAAGCTTCAAAGCCACATCAAGCGAGCCTGAGCCACAACCTGCCACACTAGCTTCAGAGTTGTAGCCAGAGACAAAGATGCCTGAACATGCTTTCAGTTGGCGATGTGGGACACTTCCTCTAGCAGAAGACTTCAGCTTCTTGCCAGTTTTGGAAGAGTTCCGGAGACAAAATTGAGAACGCTTCCTCTAGCAGAAGACTCCGCTTCTTGCCAGTTTTGGAAGAGTTCCAGGAATTGCATTAAGCATTCCAGAGTTGTTGGTCATCCTTAAACCATCACAGGTTGATACTTCCCTTTTTTAGGTTGAAGTTTTACCTTTTATGTGGGGTGAGACCTCCCTTTTATGGTTGAAGGTTTCCCTCTTTAAAACAATAGGATCACTTCCTCTAGCAGAAGACTTCAGCTTCTTGCCAGTTTTGGAAGAGTTCCGGGAACTGCACTAAGCGTTCCAGTGTTGGTGGCTATCCTTAAACCACCGCCCTTTTTACCAACATTTCATAGAGCACATTCAGCCTAGTGCTGCCATGCATTATTGCACATTTTGTATTACAGCTCTTTTCTTGGACTCATACATAACCCTTCGGATTAAGGGGGGGAATGTTGGACACCTAATCCTAAAGGGTTAGCGTGGAAGCCGAATGGACAAAACAGTCCAAGAGACCTTGGGATCTGAATCCCAACGGTCACCAAATGTACTATAAATGTATATCAAATTGTTAATAAAATGCTATCGCATGCTTTATCTTTCCTAATTGTTCTCCCTCACCATGTCTGTTTAACAAAAACAACTCGATTAAATGATATCAGTTTAAGCTACAAGGTAAATAATTAACGAAAATGTTACTGAGACAAAGAAATTGTTATCAACAATTATTATACTATACATTATTTAAATGGGCCTTTGGACTTAATAAAATTGATGAATTATAATTTAATATCATATCTTTGGATGGGCCACATCCCATTTGCTAAATTATTCATTTATAATAATGAAGAAGAATACTGTTAAATTAATCAGTAAATAACTTTAGCTATTATTATTTTTAGATTATGTAAAGTAGTGATATTATGTATATTTTTTACTATAAATATTATATTTAAAGAGAAGATAGACTAAGTTGGCCCATAGATAATAAAAGATTATATTCAAATATTCAGTATTCTCTTAGTTTAACTTTAAAGAGTATTTTAAAATATTTTAATGTACATGTACTTTTAATTTGTGAGTTAGTGAAGAATGTTACTAAGAGAATGAGTGTTATGAAAGAAACTTAGAAAAATTTGAGTTATATATCAGATTATATTACATAGCTAGGCTATGTTACAATGATTATATATATATATATAGATATAGATATATTCGAAACACTATCTAGTAATTTCTCGAATATGTTGTTCCTAGAAGTTCAAATATTGTCTCTAGAAATTTAGAGTATGAAAGCACCAATATTAACTAAATCACTTTTCCATCATCATACCCACTCAGAAAAAATTTGCATACCATGCTATTGTAATTGTCCTCACTATTAAGCATGTGGCTCTCTATTATTATCCGAGTCTTTAAATTATGTAAAGACCATTTCATGCCACCAGGCTTCAGATAAAAGCACTAGGTAATAACATGTATGATTAATGAATACAAATGGTGACATAAGAACTTAAAGGTGATGGTATGTAACGTAAGTATTAAATAATATAAAATATAATTGTAATAATGCATGACTCTTAAAAGATATGGGATGTATTTGTGATGACATAAAACATGTGACCCGATGTAGGCACGTGTTTATTATAGTGTATATATTTATAATATGGATATGTGAAGGTAGGAAATACAGTCATATATTTGTTATATGGTATGGCTTATATCATGTTTTTATATATATTGATTTAGAGATCATGATTTATAAATACGCATGTTTGTTTTATACTTGGTACATAAAAATAAACCTATATAAAAGTTATTATACAAATTCAAATATTCTTGTTACAAGAAAGTTGTGTGGTATTAATATTTGATTCTCATAAGTTTATTAAATTTAAAACGGTTCATATTGAATTTTAGGTAAAAGAGTAGCACTTTCATTCTTACAAATGATCAAAATAATTGTTAGAGTATCTATATAATGATAAAATGTTATACTTAGAAGTGTAAAATTCATGAGTGTACTTCGACTTAGATTAAGTTATTTTGATCTAGAGATGGAATGCTAATATCTATTTCCACAAAGTTTTAGATAAGTGGTATTTTGGAAATTTAGTGTACCATCCAATTATAAGTTAGATGGTAAGTATAGTTACAGAGTGGATATATATATATAGTTTCTTAACAAATATTTACTTAGCGACATACTATCAAAGGTTTGTAGAAAAGTTAAAAAAAAACAAACAAAACAAAAAACAAAAACAAAAAAATTATTCCCATAAGAAATACTTGTGAAGTTGCTAACGTAGCTAGAGTAATTATAAATAAAGTTATCAGACTTCGTGGAGTATCTAAGAAAATCATATCAAATAGAGACTCATGAATTACTTCAAGATTTTGGACTAGTATGCAGTCAACCTTAGGCACTCAGCTAAAATTGGAGTACAACTTATGATCCCAAGATTGATGGAAAATAGGAGGCAACGATTTCGGTAGAACCATTATGTATATTGCAACATAGAGTTCAACAACTCATGAACCATCTGGTAGACCAAGTTAAGGTCCAATGGGACAAGTATAGCCCTAGAGTTACTACCTGGAAAGACACAGAGATCATATGTCAAAATACCACAACTTGTGTTAAATTTAAGGAAATAAAAGCCATATTTTGTATATATTTACTTTACTTTAAATCAGGTACTTAAAACTATTTTGAAATGGTTACATGTAAGAAGATTTTTTTTTTTTTACTGGAACATGATATATGACATTTGTTTAATTTCATTGGAATGTGGATACCAATATGAAATATATTATTTAAATTAACCTTACTGAATTATGGATACTAGGATGAAGTTTAATATTTGATTAACCTTGCTATAAAATCTAAAAATAATGAATTATATTATGAATTAAGATATCTATAATTTTGTTTCATTTATACATATCGATATGATTGATCAGATAGAAATAAAATAATGATTACATTTTAATATGAAAGCTAATAACACGAATAGGATATGGCCAAGAATGTTATACTGTAGATAACATGTATGAATTATAACTCAAATCTTATCTCCTTAATTTAAGGGATAACTCTTGCATGACTAAAGAAAGACTTCTAACTTGAATTTTTCCAACTAATTAATTTAAAATAAATTAATTAATTATGTCCAAGTAGCTGTTAAGACTAAATTCGATTTTAGTTCACAATTTAATTCAAGGACAAATTAAATTGGAATATTCTTGTTGCCATATTTCAACATGAGGTGCAATTTTTTTTTGGTGTAGAACTTGAGGAAAGATTTAAACCTCGAGGGATCCTCATGATAGATCTAGTGTTAGATGGATCTAAGCTGGTTCTAGTTGAGGTAACAATGTCACATCTTTAGATTATCATTATTGTGTATATGTTTGAGATAAAATTCAAAATTCACATTATGTTTTCTTTGCTCGGCATGGCCATATTATTTTCTTCTTTATTTTGGTATGTGTTGCTTTCCTTGAATGATTTGTACGTCTATGTTTGGATACTTTGAGCGGTTTGTGTGTTTATGTGTTTGGATTTGGATGGTAATGTTTGTGAACGTTACAATTGTTATGTTATATTTTTATATGTGTATGTAATTGTTTATTAGTGATTAGTTGGTGATGAAGAAGGGAGACAATCTTGTCAATAGTTTGCAAGAGGATTGATATTGCACATGTAATTCATTTAATTTAATTTTAGGTATCACAACTTTTGACAACTAATTAATGTTAAATAGTGTTCCTTCAAATATTACAAAATATATAGTTTCAATAATTTACTATGTAAAGATTACTCTTGGGAAAATATTTACATTATTTTTTTCACCAAACAATTATCACATCTCCTTCAAGAATATTTTGATTTGTTTTGATGTTTATAAATATACATTTTCCTCTTATAAATATTTTGAATACATTGTTGTATGGAATCACTCTATTAGTAATTTTGAATATATGTGGTTTTGAATATATGTAATTGTCTATTAGTAATTAGTTGGTGATGAAGAAGGAAGACCATCTTGTCAATGATTAATTTGTTTTGATGTTTATAAATATACATTTTCCTCTTATAAATATTTTGAATACATTGTTGTATGGAATTACTCTATTAGTAATTTTGAATATATGTGGTTTTGAATATATGTAATTGTCTATTAGTAATTAGTTGGTGATGAAGAAGGGAGACCATCTTGTCAATGATTAATTACTTTGCACTTTGCAGGAGGATTGGTTATGCACATCTTTTTCATTTTAATTCTAGGTATAGCAATTTTGACAGCTAATTATTTGTTAATAGTGTTTATGTATTGCTAAATATATCTTGATTTTATTTTTTTAATAATCTACATTCTCAAAATTAATAACATCTAATGCATCTAATGAAAACAATCAAATAGAATTAGAAAACAACATCTACATTGAAATCAATGCATCTAATGCAAGAAATCAAATGCGATTAGAAATCAACATCTACACTGAAATAAATGCATCTAGTGTAAGCAATCAAATAGGATTGGAAATCCGCATCTACATCGAAATCCATGCATCTAGTGCAAGCAATGAAATAGGATTAGAAATCCACATCTACACTAATATCCAAGCATCTTGTGCAAGCAATTAGATATAATTAGAAACTAACATCTACACTAAAATCAATGAATCTAGTGCAAGTAATCAGATAGGATTAGACGAAATCCACATCTACACTAAAATCAATGTATTAGTGCAAGCAATCAAATATACTTAGAAACCAACATCTACACTAAAATCAATGCATCTACTGCAAGCAATGAGACAGTATTAGAAGAAATCCACATTTACACTAAAATCATTGCATCTAGTGCAAGAAATCAAATATAATTAGAAACTAGCATATATACTAAAATCAATGCATGTAGTGCAATCAATCAGATATGATTATAAATCATCATCTACACTTAAATCAAAGCACATAGTGTAAGAAATCTTCTTCTCTTTGTCGCCCATCCATCTAATCTTGAAAAATATTTTTAATAATCTACAGTCTCAAGATTAGCAACTTCTAATCCATCTATTGCAAGCAATCAAATAGGATTAGAAAGCAACATCTACATTGAAATCAAAGCATATAATGCAAGCAATCAAATGAGAGTAGAAACCAACATCTACATCAACATCAATACATCTAGTGTAAAAAATCAAATATAATTAAAAATCAACATCTTCATTAAAAATAATACATCTAACCCAAACAACTATATACAAAAAATATATCTAACAAAATATTGTTAAATAAATTAGAAACTACATACAAAAATTATAATCATAATAATTAAATACTCTGGATTAAAATATATAATAGATTAAATTGTTATGTTTATTGCTATGGAATAATGTATAAAGATTATATGATGGGTATGAGGTTAGGTCAAACTTTGTCACGTATTGGTAGAATTGTTTAATTTTCGAGGTTATTATAATATGCCTTAGTTATAAGTGAAAAATTAATTAATTAAAAGAAGAGCAAAGTTTGCAAGTCTTAATGATGTTTTTTTCTAAAAAAATAAAAATACAATTTATTATCTATGTCTGAGTTTATTAAAATGAATCATAAATAGAAGAAACAAATATATTTTGAGTTTTATATAATCGATTTTATATTGAATAATGTTAAAATTGGGAAATAGAATTTAATTAAGTAATATTGAGTTAAATAAACATATTTATTAAGAATTTATGTTCTTCATAATTTATGTAATTTTTTGCATAAGTTTAGGTAGGAGTAAAATGTAGATATGCTGATTTTTTTTAATGTTAGTGCCCACTAAAATCTATGCAAAAGGTAGGAGAATGATTGATATTTTAATTAGAAACAACCCAACTACTGGACCAAGAAGATTGCAATGATTGCAATATTCTATAAAGTTTAGTCCTTTGTAAAAAAAACCTACAATTAATATGTTTTTGTAATTAATGGTAGGCATGATAACTCTCATTTTATAGAAATGAATGAAAGGAACTATGGTTCTATCTAAGAATCTTTTCCATTAATGAGTTCCCAATCTTAAGACCAGTGTATATGCTTCTTTACCTTGGCTCTATCAATATTGAAGAGGGATCAAAACTAGAAGAAACGTTTGCACTTCTAGAGATTTGATCCCTCTGTGTGCTTATATAGATACGATGTTAATATGGTTGATCTACATTGGTTTTGTGTGTGTGTAAACACTAGCCACTATGCATCTACTTCATTTTGAACAACACACTAGTAAAATATTTTAATCATAAGATTTTTTTTTAGGTTTTTTTTACATGGATTGAAAGCATAAGAAACCCTAGAGTAGTTCCCCACATTTCATGGATGGTAAACCTTTTGGCCCTAGCTCCCAGGAAATACAAGAGAGTTGAACCCATGATTAACAACAACTATCAACAATATATATTACTTTTAATTACTTTATCTCTCTGTAAATTGTTAACATAAAATTATGTGAAATATTATTTTTGATATATATATCACATGTCAACTTTCTATTAAAAATAAAATATATTACATGTCTCATTTAGTGTGATATCAATAATCAATTAATTAAAGCTCCATATATGTATATTATTTATTGCATTGTTTTTGTTATTTATTGATTATTTTATTTTTATTTTTAAAGGGACACTTCTTAACTCCAAAATAAGCACATAAGGAAATGATCATCATCATTAGACTGAGCTGTAAATGAACCTTGGCATATGAATCAAGAAAATTTCCATCATTACATGAAAGCATAAAAAAATCATTTCTAACTCAATATAAAACACACACTCTCTCTCTCTCTTCCTATATATATAAAGACAAGAAATTAATAAAAAAACGTTGATAAATGTTTCAATCCTTTCTAAAAGAATACCTGCATCTAAAATATATTAATAAATCTATTCTATAAATTATAGTTTTAAAATATTTATTAATACCATTTTCTTATTAATTTAATTCATAAAATTATGATAATTTAGAAACGCTTTTTAAAAAAAATTACACATAAAAAACAAAAATCTAAAATAAATTAAATAATTCCTTAATTTTATTGACTTAACCGGCATCAAGTTCAATCTTAGAGAAAACTAACGATAATTATTATATTTATAAAATAATTAAAAAAACAAACACAAAAATAGTATGGTAATAAGAGCACTTCTTTTAAAATGGTAAGCATAGAAATAAAATTTTAATTCAGTGATTTAGGATAAGGTCTCGGAGAAATTTAAGTATGATTATCATATCCATAAAACAATTGAAAGCCACCTTTCATTGTCCCTTCTCTCACTATTGTTTTTTGATTTCAATTGTCGTTAAAGTCATAGTCCCGATGTGGAGTAGCAGGAACTGAGTGATTGGGTAGAGACAGATGTGGATAGAGCAGCAGAGAGAGCAACAGTGCAGGGAGTCCCAGGATAGCGCATAGCTAGCAGGCTGCAGCGATGCAAGAGGCACAAGTGTTTTGCATAGTGCTAGGTGGCACAGAGAGGTGTGCAATGGTGGGAGATGCATGGAGATGTTGCAGTAGCGCACAAAGAGGAAGCAATTGTTAGCAGCAGGTAGAGATTTAGCATCAGAGTATGTTCCTAGCCCAACATAGTAGTCACTGCAATGGTGGGAGATGCATGGAGATGTTGCAGTAGCGCACAGAGAGGAAGCAATTGTTAGCAACAGGTAGAGATTTAGCATCAGAGTATGTTCGTAGCCCAACATAGTAGTCACTCACCCGTAAGGAGATGTGTAATAATGTGATAAGCATTTATATATAGCTATAAAATTATTTATTATCACATTTATATATAGCTATAAAATTATTTTATATATAAAGATGTGAAATATAGAATATAATTTTTTATGTAATTATATGTGTTAAGAGAGTTTATATATATTTTAATTCAAGATCAATCGAGTATTATGAGGGATTAAATTTTTAGAGGTGTACAAGTTTTTTGAAATTTTGCATTTAAAAAAAAATGTTTATATTTTAAGAGATTTAATCTTTTTCTGTGCTTCATCCGGAATATGTCCTAGGTTAATATGTATCTATGTTGGTTCTATATACACACATACAAACACACACATACCATGTATTAACTCTATACATCTATGTTGGTTCTATATACACACATAGAAATACACACACCATATATTAACTCTATAAAAGAATTACATGTCTCTTTTAATGATTTAGATTAGATCATTATATTATTTTTCAACTATATCGATTTTTTTCAGTGGACAAATTAGAAAAATCAACTTATAAAGTAAAATCAACTTATAAAGTAATTTTTACTTATTTTCTGGTTTTGAAAATTTGGGGTGAAAACTTTAAGAACTTTTTTGAAGTCTTAAATACATTCCATAATGATGGGTATGGAATTTAATTATCATTAAAATTTAAGTTAAAAAGAGATTAAAAGTGAAAATAACATAGAAAGGTTCACTAAAGTGAAAATAACCTGAAAAGGTTCATTGGAGGTAGTTTCAGTTTTATGAGAGAGATTGAAGATAAAAACCCCACATATATAAGAGTTGTCAAACTCGCATCTTTACATTTGTAGTATTTGCATAAGTGAATTGCTTGGTCACATTTGCATTTGTAATATTTGCATGAAGTGAAATGCATAGTCTAACAACTTTGAAAACATTTCCTGTATCACAATTTTATTTTACTGGTAACAGGATATTTTCATTTCACAGGTAAACATGCAGAAGATAATGGAGTAAGGTAAGCCTACAATGATCGGAAGTTGGAAGAGCCCGTGGTGTAGTGTGGTTATACCGACGTAAAAAAAAAAAAAACCAAAACAAAATGCGTTACATCTTCATGGATGGCTTCTACTTCTATTCAAACTAGAGGCCCACAGACGAACAACTGGGCCACTCCACTCATTCTTCATCACTCCACTGTCCAGGCTATAGCCACAGGACTGCGAACAACTTGCGTTCCGCCCTTCACGCATTTCCACAATATTTGACCGAAGGCTGGGCGTCCTTTATGTTTGTGGTCAGCTGCGATTTTGCTTTCAAATGTCACTGTATAAGTCGCCTTCTGGTTTTGCTTTTCGAAGGCGAGCGTCGTTGGCTGCACGGTTATATTTACGTTTTCAGGGCTCTCGACTGCCATTTCATATACAGACGGTGCTCCTCCAACGTTCGTCACGGTTCTCCTCGTAACACGAACCAAACTACGCGGCTTAAACACCACGGAGAATGATGGGTAGTTCAGATCTCCTGGCGCGGAGAGTAATTTGGGGCAGGATGTTGCCTGCCTTGTCAGAATATGAATTTGCTTTGCTGTGTAATTGAGGGTACACAGAAAGGTAACGTAGTCGTCCATTCCAAGATCATAGAGGAGACCGGGATCCAAGGCAGCATTGGGATTCACATGACCCGCGCCTATTGCAAAGGCGTTTGCCGGTAAAGCGGTGAATGAGTCGCTTATAGGGCTTTTGCGGTTGTCGAATAGCACGGAAGATGTCATGAGAGCCGATTTTATTGCAGCGGGTGTCCATGCCGGATGAGCAGCTCGTATAAGCGCCGCGATGCCGGTCACATGAGGGCAAGACATCGAAGTCCCAGAGATTATATTGAAATCTACTCTTTCCTTGTCGGAGTACGTTGGCCCCACGTGCCCTGTCCACGCCGCCAATATGTTGACTCCCGGAGCAATCATGTCCGGTTTAAGGATCTCCGGAACGACGGTATTCGGCCCTCTGGACGAAAATGTTGCTACGACCGGAGCTCGTTCTGTACCAATTACAGTCAGCCCCTCCAATTTAATAGTTGCCATAGGATTTGTGCTCGTGTTTATATAAGCCTTTATGTATTCCCCGGCCTTGGGACCCACCATGGTCGCCGGGAACAGATTATGACTGGTCGGCGAATAGTCTCCATCTTCATCCTGATTAACCAGAATCATCCCCGCACCGCCGGCTCGTCGCACGGCCAGTCCCTTTTCTATAACATCGACTTGTCCAAGATCACAGAGTACAATTTTTCCACGGACCATATCGGGATGAAGGCTTCCATGAATGCAGAAGTTTGCATACTTCTTACTCGACGCTGTTTTCCCGTATACCAAAGGCAATTGCTCGTTGGCCAGGGACAAGTCTTTGTTGAGAGAAAAGCCCATGTAGCTTTTGCCGTTGCCAAGTACGACGGGAGCCGGGAACTCTCTGTCGATGGTGCTGGCGCCTACGGTAGTTATCCATGGCGCCGTGTTGAAAATCGCATAAGGCCCTAAATTACCGGCCGAACACGAGACAAAAACACCCTTCTCAGTCGCTCCCAGAGCTCCAATTGCTATAATATCATCATAATAAGCGGCATCACTAACGATGCCGAGCGATATGGATAGCATATCAACTCCGTCCGAAACAGCCGCCTCCATTCCCGCAAGCACATCTGAAGTTACGCAGTAAAAAGCCCAGCAGACTTTATAGACGGCCAATCGAGCTTTGGTAGCCATACCTCTAGCCGTCCCTGTGGCGAAACCAAGAAAGCTGGAAGCAGGCACCTCCGACCCGGCCGCAGTAGAGGAAGTGTGCGTACCATGTCCATAGGCATCCCGAGGAGATCTGTAATCGTCTTTTCCGTGAACAGGACCGTACTGGGCTTCATATCCTTTGACAAAGTAACGGGCTCCAATGAGTTTTTTATTGCAGTGGGATGCATTGAAGTCCGAACCCACTTCACACTCTCCCTTCCATTTCGCGGGCGCAGGAGTACTTAGGCCATGATCGCTGAAGCTCTTGCTCTCGGGCCATATTCCTGTATCCACCACGCCCACGATGACATCCTCACCGTAATGCGACAATGGCCATAGACCATCAGTAGAGCTCAAGCCCAGAAAATCCGGGGTCCGAGTAGTATGAAGTCTACCGACGGAATCCGGCAATACAGCCAAGCATCCATCCATATTCAGCATAGCTTGAGCGCCTGTGCTGGTCAGCTTGGCAGAAAAGCCATGCATCACCGTATCGTACATGTATAGCATAGCAGTGGGATCGGATTTGGATCCTGAAACCCGGTCTATCATTGAAGCGTACCAGTGTTGGTGGAGGCTGAAATGTTGGGGTTTCATGGATTTATCCATGTAAACAATATAAGATTTGATCTTCTCATCATCATCACTAGACGTAGCCAACGCCTGTGAAGGCAACGCTAAACTAATGATCACCAAAACAATTGCGCAGTTACAAGCCTTAATAATCTCCATATCACTAGCAGCGATATGATACAAAATGACACCAATGAAATCACGCACAAAGAGGGACTTAATCCCTGAAGCGATGCATGTCTAAATTTATAGAAAAGAGGGTGTATAATATTCTACGTAAATTCTATGTAATTGAGAAATGTTGTTGAATCCTGCTTCCTGCTTGACAAAAGAAAATGAGAACGCGTTTAGCATTCAACTGAGAGAAACATGATGTGGAATATTTGGATGATTGCAATATCTCGTGTCCGAGGATACCGGGTTTTAGATGCCATTTTTAGTCAACAGGGGAAGGAAGAGCTTTGGTAAATTGAATTGGGCTCGCATTTTTGGTTGGATCATATTTTAGCCGGCGTAAGGTGGGAAAATTTTAAATATTTAGGATTATTTCTTCTTCTATTATTATTATTTCAGAATTTCTTCTTCTATTATTATTATTATTTCAGAATTTAGTTGTTTTTAGTGTCATTTTGGAAGTATTTTTGGAAGGTTTTTCAGGTCATATTTTTATAAAATCTGGCAAGAATTTATTCAAATCACTGGGTAATGCACAATCTAAGTACCTACGAATTTTTTAGGGTGCTGAATCCATATATACAGTGAAAAAACCAGTTTAAATAACAGATTTCACCTTAAATTTTTTTGTCAAATTCAACACC